>JASGXE010007242.1:0-86022 GCA_030068105.1 Sinentomon sp. SZTP_YWyxl
GTCTTTCAATTGCACGTGTCATTCTCCGATTAGCTAAAGAAGCCCCACGTTGTGATGTGATGAAGCAAAGCGTTGCAGCTTCTGACAATTCTTGAATGTTGTTTTCTTCCCTGAAACATGTTTTTTTTTTTTGAAAGCAGGTCTTAAATTTTGCACACATAAAATTTATCGATATGATCTTTTAGTGTGAAGTTGCATTCCTTCTTAATTATTAACTTCGGAACATTGTCTCTCAATTGCAGGCATTTGCAGCCGAATTCCCACCTCATGGATTCCCAGCGACACGCAAACGTCACGAATTACTCTGCGATCGAAGCGACACGAAACACACCCGACTGCTTGCTCTCATTTATTCCCGACTGCTGCCTTCGATGTCCACCTCCGTATTGCTCCAACTCCAACCGTGGTGAGGTCACCAACAGAGCTGCTGCCTCAGGTCATCAACCCTCCTCGTCTGACCCAGGTTGGCAGGGTGAGAGAGGCGATCGCCTCCTCCTCCCTCCGAATGCCGAGTCACATTTCATCGAGTACCTCATTGAAGCGCGTAAAAGGGTTGGGCTCACCGCAGCACGCTGCAAGCTCTGGCATGCCAAACTCGGGCACCTAAGTGGAGAGTCAGATGCGACCGAAGTGGAAAATCATGATCCGGTGAGTGGTGTCGGCAGGGTTCAACGACCCGAAGAAGAACAAGAAAGTCTTTCCGGAACTGCATCATCCTCGACGCACAGAGTGTTGAACGTTTCAACTTCGATGTCGACCAATCAGACGTCGGGTTACAACAGCTGGCAGAGTGTCAAAGGGCAGAACGGAAAGGAAGGACAGTCCAGAAAACTGTTAGTGCCCTTTCAAGCTTACATTCTCTCTTCCCGATTTCACAGGCGGTTCTACACTTGGCAACCTATTTGGCAAGGCTTGTGTCGAATGCCCATGTACCTAATTGTGGAGACAAATCGGCCTAACCTTTCAACCCTTACCGCCAATTGCTTGTTGCCAACTTACTGCTTAGGGACTGTCCACCTATTAAAATAATGAAAAACATCCCTAAACTTTGCATGCAAACTCTACAAGGTTGTGGATAGGGATTTGGAAAACTCTTTTTTTTTGCGCATGTCAAAACAAACCAATTTGGACCGGCAAGTGCTGATGCGGAGTAGCTGCCCTCCCTCCTTTTTGTTGACCTTGCAGCAAGCAATATGGACATCTTTTTTTGGGTCAACGAACCAGTTACCCTTGTATCAGTGTATATGTCAACTGCTGCAAGTTAATATGAAATAGCCGATATGCAGGATGGAAAAAGCTTGATGGTATTTGTAAAATTACGCTTTCTTTTTTACGAGTTATAAAATGTGGACGTTGCTCTTTTCGGCATGGAATTGTCCTTTTCCTGACAGATGCCCATTTTGTTGGAGGTGCGTACGGCAGTCCAACAAATAACAATTTGAACGCTCATCTGTGTGCTTACAATTGAGAAATCTGCCGAAAGCAGCAGCATCAGAAATGGACAGATTTTTTGTTTCAAACTTTTCAGATAGTCTGTCCAAAACAGATTGTCACCACTTGTAAAAATGTGCAATGGAGGGCATTGGAGCATTGACCATCCAATTGCCCATTGTTGCAAATGCAAATCACAGACAATGATGCAAAAAGTCAGTCCATTCTGTGTGGCTAAGAAACCCTTCGTCCCATTCGTGTGTGATGTGGTGCTGAACTTCAAACTTTACATTGCTCTCCGCACATGGTGAAATTTCAACTCATAACTTAGGCAAGGGCGGTACCATTCGATTTCAACTCATTCATTGGTCCGTCACCTCACTCCGACCGAGTCAACCACTCTAAGGGAGAGCTCTTTTTTTAAATAGGTAGCTGCCATCCTTGTCCGTAGTGGGCTTATCGTCGTTCATATTATCTGTATGCTTCCAGTCTCAATTATGGTGGATTTTGATCCTGGCAGCCTTCTCAACCAAGTCAACCTCGGATCATTTTTTGGCTTCTAGGCATCTGTGCTGAGAGGATGCTTTTTGACAACATTTCAAAAATGCGCTTGAAGGAAAGTCTTTTTTGGGGTAAAAATGTCAATTTTTGAAAAAAAAAAACGTGTTCCTTTCTGTTATTTTCAGCTCCGAATCTTTCTGCTTCTCTCTCCGAATGCAAGAAACAGTCATCGCTGGAGTCATCCGAAACGGCCGGTGACGACGACCTCCAACACGACAGCTTCGACCCATCCACCTGCGGTGACCTTTCGGCCACCACGGCATCAAACACAACTCCCTTGGCACCACCTGCCAGACTGAGTTCCAACCAGTGCCAGATCTTTTCCAGCAACACCGATGGCACAACTTTTGTATACGACAACGCTTCTGCCAACTACAATAATAATTGTCGATCCAATGACGGAAGCACCGACTTTCGATCGCTGCCGTTGAATAGTGACAGTCACATTGCCGCCAAAGAAGACTTGTCGTCTTTACCTTTGGCAGGTCCTTATTGCCATGCGGCAATTGTTCAGTTGGCAAACGATAATGGCCAAACAACAAAAAGAAATGGATCGTGTTTCATTGGTTAGTTCCTTGTTTTATGAGCCCAAACAGATGGTCTGATGAGTTTGATAACTGATATTGTGAGTTAGATAATGGCTTGTGACGAGTTTGATAACTTATTGTGAGTTTGTTGATTTGAGATGCGTTTTCATGACTTTTTATGAGCTATAATATGACTTGCGATGAATTTCATGACTTGTTATCAAAAACATGATTCGTGATGAGTTTGATGACTTGTGATGAATTTTTTTCAAATGAAATTGGACCTGCCCATGTGTATGACTGACGTAAATGATTGGGCACGTCCAAAATTTATTTGACTTTTTACAAACGGCTCTCAATAATATCCCATTGAGTTCACTTGATCATTGGCTCAATATCCTTTTGGGTTCACTGGATCTTTGGTTTTGTAAGTTGTAAGTATCAGGGTGAAGCCGTCCAACGTGTTTGTTCAATTGGAGACAGTAAGGAAAGCTCAGGCATTACAAATGCTTGAATTGAAATGAAAAACGAATGTTTGAAAATCGATCATAGCAGTGAAATACAATCCGATATTTTGGGATGCTTATCAATTGTGAAATGACAGTCCTGAACCTTGTAAAATTTTCATCCTGAAAGAGTGGATATTTTTAGGTCTTGTCCATTTCCAAACACCTCAGTACCCAAGGAGTTCCAGTCACCTGCTGTTCTGGTAATGAACGAAAACTTTCCAACATCCTTACAAGGGCGCTTACAGAATAAATAAACATATCTGCCTGCCAGGGATGGGTAAGTTTAATACTTAAGTATTATACGAGAGTTTTCTACGTATAATACGTCGTACGTATAAAACGGTTTTATACGTACGTATTATACGTGTGCAAAAATTTTACATGTGTGACACATGACTTGTGGGTGGAATTTAACAAGGAATTCAATTCTAAAGTTATTTCACAACTCAGGGCAGTGTAGGAAGAATTAAACCTGAATAAGTTGTCGGAAATGATGCCGATCGCAAGAATGGATAATAACAGCTCAGATTGCTTCTTAGATTTTTGTCTAAAATGATGGCTTTGGATCAGCAGGCAATATGACCACGTCGAGATGTGTAAAAACAAGGTCACAAAAAATGATACCGTAACTTTGTTTTTTAATCCCTTGATGTGGTCGTACCACCTGCTGATCCATATACAATGCTGACCACTGCTTACAAACATTTATATTGATGGCTTTCTTTTCAAAATGGGTCACGTTGTTGTACGATATGGACTGTGGATGAAAATCAAGAAAATAATTGCATGAAATGAAACACTCGAAAAGATGGACGAAAACAAATTAGATGATGAAATGACAGTGATGAAGCATTCGTGATAAAACGATCGTGCCAATGATTGCGTGGTTACCCAGTGCATTTGCTGATTGCTGGGCCTTCACTCAAATTACATCTGCATTAGCACTGAGGTGGTTTCAAGCATGTGCGCTTGCCATTTACTGGCTGTCAGTTCTGGGTCGTTTTTCTGGTGATCGCAGAAATGTGGACCTCCAGCCTGTCGGACCAGAAAGAGAATTGGTACAGGAATATTGAGCCGGCCCGATGAAGTTGGGTATCAGCTCTGGATCGAATCCGGCAGTCAGGATTTCTGGTGCCACTCTCATTGTGGTACAAGCTTATAGCGTGTCCACACATTCTCGATTTTGTCACATTGCCGTGTCGTCGCGCCTGAAAACGTCCGGTGCAACGAGTCAACGACATTGCCATGTGTGAAGAATGAAATCACCATGCATAGTGTACCTACTACACACAAGCCGCGATGTTGTCGCACCCGACAACTTTTACGTGCGCGATGACACGGCAACACGACAAAATCGCGAATGTGTCGTCACGTTTTTTGTTACCTTGGTATTAATTAAGGTTGCAAAGGTGAGGCAAAGCATGAGGTTGATTTTTGGCAGTTTCTCATTGCCGCCATTCTTGCATCCATTTCCTGCTTGACAAGGTTGTCGCCACTCGCCAGTGATGTTAGTTTTTTGCCTTCTATTAGTCATTTTTGGTTTTCTGTGCACTTTTATCTTTTACCATGCACATGATGACATGAGCTCCATGCATCATGAAGGCCAGTGTTTTAAAGATGTAAGTAAATAATTCCAATTTGGCAGCATCAACATAACATGGTTGGTGCACATACTTGAAATTCATTTTAATATGGTGTGTGGCCAATACAATCTTCTGTGGCCAACTTGAAAGCAATTGCGGGGCTTCACTGGTTACCTGTTCTATGTATATTTTTTATTTCATTGATGATGATGCTTGTTATCATTTTTATGTAATAAGAATGTTAGCATGTTAAAGAGCAGCTTTTTCTGCAAAAAATGAGGTATCACTCGACTTATAAGTTTTATACGTTTTCTACGTGTATTATACGTACGTATTATACGCACGTATTATACGTGGAGTTTTATACGTTTACCCATCCCTGCTGCCTGCAGAGACACAGAAATCAGAATGATTTTGATGCTGTAGGCATTCCTCTCCTGCCATGATAATTGTGTTTATTTGTTTCCGAAACTCGAGCACGGAGGTCAATCCGGGATAAAAAACAAAATCACAAAATGGCAAATACGCGTTGGTAGATCATAAAAAAGAGGCAAGGCAATGACATGGTAATGGAAAAAGGAGACAAAAGTTTTCAACAGTTGATTTCAGATTAATTATTGGTCTGTACGGACTCCTTGCTGCTCAAACATGGTTGGTTTTTGTTGGCAACTTTGACATTCGTCCAGACGGAAGGAAGAACCATCTTGTTGAGAGTTTGTTTTTTGTCGTATTATTAAGCTTTTTTTTTTTTTTTTTATCACGGGGGGAGTTATTTTTTGACAAAAATGATTAACCTTTTGTGAGGCAGTGGACCCTGCTTCCTTTTAGCCGGATGTCAAAGGATGTGCCTATGACTGGACATGATAAGATCCACATTCCGGCAATGACGACTTTTATTTTCTCTCTGCTGTGAACTTTCCTAGCTGGTTTTTTTGCATCGAACGCAACTTCCATTTCTTTTTTTCCTGATTCTACTCCAAACTCTTCAAATTTCACGCATTCGGCACGCTTCATTTTTCAAAAACAATTCTCTTTTCCAATTATTCATTTGCAGGTCCTTTCCTTTCCAGCGTTTTCGAGAAGCTGGAGTCGTTCTCGTCCAACTCATTAAACGTCAATCTTTCGTTGACATCTCTCCTGTGCCAGCTCTGTTCGTTTCCAATTCCTGTTCTGCTCAGCTTCCTGCTCAATCCAGACCTGATCGTTCAGCCGTCCGTTCGGTGTCTGCTGCAGGTAAAGTTTCAACTGGGCCAGTCTGGTTGGCACACCAGCAGAAAAGTGCACGTGCAACTAACTGACTGCTGGCGCTTATTTGCACAAAAGTGGAACCGACTCGGACCGTTGCAACCAGACAATGCAGGGACATAAAAATGTTTGAGCACATTTCTGTGATGCCCTGCAAAGATCAATTTCATCAGTGAGCCAATTTTTTTTGATGCCCCCAGCATCCTATTAACATACTTCAGTGACCCGAAAAACCTGAAAAGGTCATCGAATTTTGGCAAAACAGGAACACAGAGAATTTGTGAGAAAAAGGAAAATCAGGGAAATATTTGCAGAAGAAAACATTTTGTAGAATCAAAATTGCTAATTTCTTCCAGAAAGTTTCCGACGTCTGGCTTTTTTTTTTCTTGCAGCGTTTGATCGTTTTGATGACACTTTCACCAGACCAGAAAATCAAAGAATTTTATTGTTCAGATATGCTGAGGGCCATGCTTAAACGTGTTTTCGTAAGTGGGGTCCGGGTTTTTTTTTTCAAAGAATTTGACGGGAAATGAGCAGGAGTAAATGCCCCCTGGAGCCCCCCCCCCCCCACTTCATGCCACTGTTGCGTTTTGCTGTAACTCTGTTTGTTGAAAAAAGATCGGTGAGGAGAGGCTGTACGCTTGATGGGACATGCGATGCGCCAATGCAGGAGGCTTTTTGATTTGTGTAGTGTTATCACTGTTTTTCTGATTCCAGGTTTTGGGCTCCTTGAAGCAGGAATTCGACACTGAAATTACGAGATTTGAAAACTGGGAGGCTGAGCTCCGGGCGACAAGGTCGTTTCTGAGCAGACGTCTCGACAGCTGTGCGACACCGGTGTCGAAATCTGGTCAACAGCAGCTGCAGCCAAAGAAGCATTTCACCACGGAAATTGTTAACTCGTCATCTGTGATGTTTAACAATCTTGGCACGCATCATGACCGGGACGAGAGTAGATTTTCAAAAGGTAAGTCAGCTGCTAAGAGCTCCTTAGGCTCCTAGATGCAACAGTGTTTTATGAAGTTTTGGTTGGCTGTTCACTCCGACTGGGCTAAAATAAGGTTAAGTCTTGTGTGAGCTTTGTTCAGCTGCTAAAGTCAGATTCAACACCCCATGCTAAAGAGTAAACACGAAGGAAAAATTGAGTTCGTGGATTCGTGTCAATTAGCATTGCAACTGCAGTGTTCGCACTGAAAAAAGAAGGAATTGCGCCAATTGTATCACCAGAAAGGTGCACGAATTTCGATTGTCCGTGTAGTTGGCTCCAACTCACCGATCTAGGCCTCGGTTGGTGTGATCGATTGATCTGTGTGATCAAAACACTGCTCCGTTGTCTACGTCTTTTCAGATTAAGCTTCCTACCATCACAGAAGCACCACAACTGCCACAGCCGTCACAACTAGCCGTTGTGGACATGTAACCGAATCAACTCCCTGATCTTTTTGATGCTTCAAGTGTCTCTCAATTGGCATTGTGGGATGACACTTACAAGGCCCGTTGTGTTGTCATTTTTTACTGTGTCGATCCTTCCATTGCATAATGATGTCCACTTTCTTTTCGTTTGAGATCGCTCCAGGGTGAATTAGACGGTTTCCTTTCTCCGCAAACGTGCTTCAACACGTTTGCGGAGATGAATCTGTCGGAACTCACCCTGTTGAGAAACAACTCTTCCAAGTTTCCACCCTCCTCCTTTTGAAATGACCTTCTTTTTGATCTGTCACTCATCACCACCCACCGCGTTTCCATTTTTCTAACCACACCGCCCATCTGTTCTCCATTGTTTTTGCCTAAAGCCGATCCAAAACGTCGAAGTCTGACGTCAACCTTGAGCTCAATATTCAGACGAGAGAAGGTTGCTTCAGCAGCCCCGGTGGGAAGGCAGAGGAGGCTGGTGTCGGCAGGAGATGGAGATGAAGGCCATCAAGATATTAGATGGGAAAATTGTGAGGTTGCGGGAGATGGAAGTCACAGTGCTGTCATCAGGGATAAGGTTGAGTCTGGCGATGATAGAAGGCGGAGTTCCATTCAGAATTGGTTAGTTTTTTTCTTTCTTTCAAGTTTAATCACGTCCGAAATGACTCAACCAGGTCTCGATGTAAAATAAAGTGCAGAAACATTGAGGCCAGACTGCAACAACAAAGCTGTCCAGAAGTGTTAGATTTTCGTCTTGGTCCTGTAACATGCTTGCATCCCGACCAGCTGGTGTCATCTTGCTTGTTCATGGTCTCTCCACCAAACTGGACGTCCGACCAATCGGACTGCTCTGGGGACGGGTTATCTGAAGTTGATCATTTTCTTCACGGCAAAAAAGTTCTTGTTTTTACTTGTTTCGCATGTCGTGTGATTTATTAGTTTCACACACTCCGGAGCCAATAAGTTTCCGTTTCTTTCTTTTTTTTTTCAGGCTCACCAACCCGTCCCATTCTTTCAAGGACATCCACCTTCGTGGTGCCACTGCGACCATCGATGGCGTCAGCGGCGGCGGCAGGGAAAGGGGCTCTTCTGCCTCCGCCAGCAACGGCACCAGCCCCGATACAAGCCTGACGTCGGCGGTCCCTGCTCCATCGGCCTCGCAATTCGCCAATCTGTTCGTCTCCGCTGTCATATTTGAGGAGTTCCTCCTCGAATTGGCTGCCATTTCTCTTGAACAATCTGTGCTTTCTTTATCTTCCACCGACCACCCCATGCCACCATTTTGACCCGGATTGCTTCTACTCTTTCTTCTTTTAGAAACTTCTCCATCCAGTCTCTGCCTGTCTTTTTATCGCTTTTTTCTCCGGTTCAAGATCACGTGGTCCTCCAGAAGTCTGAGAACATGGGGTTTCAGTTTGTGAGCACTACACGAACGATCCATTAATTCTATGCAGGGTTTACAAAAAGTATTTGGACAGCCCAGTTTACCTCTGTGCTTGTACGATACTGGGGTGCCTAGATTGGGCACGGATTCGAAGGTTGCGTAATTAATCGTGAATGCTGAAAGTGAAAAGAACAAAAAAGGTTTCATAAAAATATAAGAAATAATAAGATAAGGCAAATAAAAGTAAATAATAAGAATAAAAGGAAGAGAACAAAAAGTGCTAAAATTATATCAACGAATATAGGTCATGATTAGGGGTTGTCCTGGGACTTTTGGTAGACCTATTTATTGTGCTGCACAGCTTCTGACATTTGTATGACGAGCGAAGATGAAAATGTGTGTAACTGAACCTGGATGTCCCAGGATCCCAGTAAATGGCCAGACCATTTGTGAATTCCTCTTACTACCTATGTTCGAAGAATTATTCTGATAGACCTCTGTCTCTGTGGTTGTCCGCTGATGGCTTGCATCTGTGAGTCAGTTGAGATTTTTTATGATTTGTACACAGCTTTTACTTGTTCTGACGCAGTGCAGTTTAAAAATTGGACCGAATTCTTAAACGAATATCAAAAAATTACGATCTGCGGATTGTTTTAATTTGCTTCCCATACGTGACACTCAATTCTTGTTCTTTCCCATAAATGGTGATCAATGGTTTTTCATTGGCATTTTTATTTGAAGCCTCGGATAACTTTATCAATGACTTGATCTTCGATCGGATATTCAATTATCGGGGTTTGATTTCTGAACAGCGATCATCTTTTGCTTCGTTCAAGAATTCGGGCCAATGGTCATTTGTTTCTTTTCAATCATTCAACTGGCTTTTAAAGCAATGTAGACATTTTGCTGTTCTCAGCAATTGCAATTGTTCTGACAATTGGTGAAGTACCTGATATGAATAATTATACCCTGATGGCATTAGTATAACCTTGTAGATGTAAATAAAACATTGATAATAATTTTTAACTAACCCAAGAACCAATGGTGCAATTTTGTAGCAATCTGTATTTTGATTTCGACATGAGCTCAAGCTCGATTGGATTTGTGGGAAGCATGTTGTTTGCTATGTTTAGAATGTTTTATTTGTTTGACGCCTGCAACGCTATCGGCGGGGGGATAAACCATCACGTAAGCCAGATAAAAAACACCTCCTTGCAGTGCCTGAGAGCTGAGGCCAAAAACCGAGAGGATAACATGGAAGGAGATCCTTTGCCATACTATCTGGCATCTGCCGCATGCCAACAGCACTGGCTTGTGGTGCCGACAAGGCAGAGAGCGTTGACACCCAAGAAATTTGCAAGAAACGGGACGGACAAACAGAAAGGGCATCGCAATGGGCATTTATTCCATTTTGCAAGTAGGGCACCTCTGTGCGCAGGCTGGGTTGTCTGTCCTGGCCCTAGAATATAAGAGCATTGAGTTTGAAAACATTGTTTTCCTTGCCCACTGAGCGGTAATTTCACACATTACCCGCAACAATTAGCTGGTACGGTGTCTGGGGTGGGACTCCTTGCCCCTCTTTGCAGGCCAAAAAGGCCAATGGAACGAATTAATATCAGCAGAAAAGAGGGACAGTTTAGCTGAGCTGTGGACTTTAGTTAGATACAGCTACACAATCAAACCAATCCAAATGTAGAGAATTAGCAGGTCTCAAGATTGTGGTTAAAAACAAACAAATGGCATGTTTACGTGAAAGTGGGCCCTTTCGTCCTGACCCATCGAAAAGAACTCTGCCTAGGAACCCTTTTGGGGCTCCAGCACAATGCCCTCCCTTCTTGACTGCCTAATCCTCAACTATTGCCACCGGTTCCAGTGCATTTGTGTTGACTGACAGGGATTAATCGTTGCAGGCTTGCATTCGAGGTAATAAAATAATGAGCGACCTTTGTTTTTGTAGATTTTGGTTGATTTGATTTCGTACTCGATGCATAAACAGTTGTATTAATTTACAATGATTATTGTATTGTATATTTGTGTGTTGGTGGTTATTCTGATGAGATTGGTGCTGTTTTTGTACAATGACTTTATCCAAATTGTTTGTAAATAAAACAATGTTGAATGAAATGATTAGATGGGTTGACAACCAAAACAAGTGTTTATTGACACAGCTGAATTTTAGGATATCGTATCACACCTTCTTTTGAAAGCACGAGCATCCAATGGTGGCAAATGGTGTGATGCTTAGCCTGGTGTTGTGGAGAGTGTTGTTTTGAGTCCTCTTCCACTACTTTAGCCCAGCTATTCAGCTTTGTGCAGGGGCGAAGTGCCCAATTTTCAAATCAGTTGATGTAGAATTATTGCGACAGCCATTTATCCGGAAAGAGATTTTTGAAAAAAATTGACTCCAATGGGATCTGAACCCACGGCCACGAGCCTCACTTTGAACTCTGGACAGAAACAGAAATCAACAGTGCTCCAACTATTGTATGTCCAATCTTTCTTATCTTCGTCATGCGAAATTTACCTCATTGTAACCAGAATTATGAATCAATTTTCTTGATTTTATTGGAACATCAGATCAGATTGTATGGAATGCGAAGTGGACAATTTGCATAATTTTTAAGATGCTGTTAAAAGTCTGATCAGTACATTTGTGTAAGGTAATTTGAGAAAACCGAAGATAACTTCTGTGACCTCATTGAGTGAGGCCACAACAATCGCATCATTTGTAGTCATTGTTGGGTTGGGGCTGGCAAAGAAAAAGCAAGAGGGCTGAGCCAAAGGATGGGCCAACCTCTATTTCACCTGTACACCTAACAGTAATCAAATATGCACATGGCATGGCACGAACGAAACATTGAGGAGAGTCTGTGAAAAAGAAACACACCGATCTTCAGTCCTGCAATACATACAGACTGTCCAGGCAGTTGCTTTGATCTTCCAGCACCTAGCCATCAGAGTTTCTTCACGAGCGGAGGTCTCTCTCTGCCATTGCTATTGCCTTCCAGAGTGTCTTTCAATGTTGCGCCACTGTCTTTGATCTGCCCTTCTTTCTTTCTGGTATCTCATAAGCAGAGGTGCGGTGTGCAGCAGTACAAGCTGGCCACTTGAAAATCATTCTTTTTTTTTATTCTGGTTCGTTTTTGTGGTCCAGTCAGATGATAGCGATGACCGTTTTTTGGATAACGAATTACAATCAATATTCAGCTTTCCACCAATTCAACATCCTCAACAGATGTGTGTTGTTGACATGTATCTGTCATTGACGATGAGATGCTGTCAAACCAGTCCAGACCGAAGCTTCTCGGTGTTGGAACTATTACCATGATTGTGATCAGTTATGATGAGTTGTCAACTGTTTCAAATGACAGAGTTGTCAACTCGATTAAATGACAGCATGATTTTGCCACCTGTAATTTGTACAGTGGATTTCTACAAGTGCACCCCAATGAAGTGATCTGAGGGGCCTTGTATTGGGATGTGGAGCAGTCGCAGAAACTGGATCAGAACGGGGCGCCCACAATGACAGTGCTTCAGACCTATAGTACAGAGGCAGGATGATGTCTGACGAGATAACAAGGAACTAATAAATAAAAGAAAAAAAAAAAGAAAAATACATCTGCTAGGAGTTTCTTAGAGCAATTTTTGCAAGAGATAACGCCAGATCAATTATCCTCAAACTCTTTTCATGGCCGGACAAGCGATTGACAGAGTTCAGCAAAAAATAGGCAAGGATTCCTGTTCCTGTGAATGTCAGGAAAGGAATTAAAAGAATGAATTAATCTGACTGTGCAAGATTAACACACCGTCTATCTAATATGGTCGTGCGATAGGTTTCTATGGTTGTGGGTGAGTAAGGAAACATTTGATGGGAGATTGCCCTACCTCTCTTCTGGCGGAGAGATCATGACGGGGGTGACGCTAACTCCGAGCTGCGAGGTAAATTTTTGCCATCTGCTCCAATGGAAAAAATTTACCTCGCAGCTCGGAGTTAGCGTTAACCCCGTCGTGATCTCTCCGCCGATAGTCTTTCGATCTGTTCTTTTGGCAAATTCCCCGCCTCCCCATGTTATTATCTTTGTCATTTTTATTCCTTAGTCCTTTCTTTTGGGTAGTTATTTTTTCTGTATCAGCATCAACTTTTACTCGAGGAGGGAAAGAAGACTTTCTGGTGAAAATGGTTAGTTTGCATTTCGAACACACACCTAACATTTTGTTTTCTGAACTCGATAATAATTGTTTTTTATTAAACAGTGATTTTTTGATGTTTTGTCAACCAGACCAAAAACCACCAACTTTTGACGGAAGTATCGGTGCTTTAAAGTCATCATCCGTTCAATAATCTTTTTTTACAATTTCACCAGGTGCCCCGTCAAATTGGGTGAAGTCGTAATTGGCGAAGTTTTGCTCCCAGCCGATGTGGAACTTTATCAAGAAAAAATTCAAAACAGATCTCTGAGCCTGTTTTGAATTTTGATTTGATAAATTCCCACGTCGGCAGGGGTGGAACATCGCCATTTTACAACTTTATTTACGAATGTTTCCCGGCCTTTGACACGTTATTGTTTACTAAATCATCATTATTTGCTCTCTCGTGCCCGTGTCGTCCAGGTGAGTCAACTGGAAGGAGATGGAAAAGTCCCACATCGGCGGTGGGCAAAACTTCGGTTTGCGGCCTATTTGATATGTTGTTGTTTTTTGCTATATTTCCCATTCATGGTGCACATGCGTTGAACTGACATGATCTTTACACAGCTGAGAAGTGGACAAATAGCCAGCCACCCTGTGTTCGTGACAAAACACTGCACTGCGTTGTTTGTGCCACACTCGAATGCAAAGCTGTTAAAAGTGCAAATTAGTGTCGATTGGATCCTGGACCTGGATGGAGATGAAAAACTTGTATTTAGCTGACTGCCTCCGTGTTTGCTCTTAGTTGTGTTCCTTTTGTCTATTTTTTTTTTAGTTCCGCAACCAGTATGATAATGATGTCACAGTTTGGAGTCCCCAAGGTCGGTTGCACCAGGTGAGAGAGGGGGAGAGAAAGATAGGGGGAGGGGAAGCTGGGGTTTGCAGATGATTGAACTGCTGTGCTGATGCATTTTGAGTGTGATTCTTTTGCTGTCCTGATCTCTTACAGACATTTTACTGTTCGTTTTGTGGATCTTCTTGGGAGTGTTGCACTATCAGTTTGCGAAAAAGGTGAACAGGTATTTGGGGACATTTTGCAAAAAGGCGAACACATTCGGGGGTTCGCCCTTTGTGCAATTTTGAATTTACAGTTTTTCTCATTCTATTTTTCCAAAACTCACACTGGAAGCGTTCTGTGATGCAAAGGTAGGCCCGGTCGATGTCTGTGACATCGCTCATCGTTCACCAGAGCTGTGACACCGTTCACCAGGGCTCAGGACGCTTTGGCCCATTCTGGTGCGGAAACTGAACTGACACTGGCCGGTGTTTGCCAACATGGCGAACCCCGAACAATTTAGCCATTTTAAAAATGACCCAAATACCTTTCGTGTACCTTTTGGTGCACTGATAGTGCTATGTTTTTGCCTCTTAATGTTGTGAATTTAGTACAACCCTTTCAAGGAATCATTCAAATGGGGAACATGCTTGTGTTATTGCATGCTTTTGTGAGAGCATCAAGAAGTGGGAAAGTAATTCTACCCCCCCCCCATCTCATGGTCCACAGAGTCCCCAAAAATGGCACAATGTGAACATGGAGACCGGAACCAATTTCATCACTCCACTTAAAGTGGAGTGACTTGTTAGGACAGGGATTCCTAGGAGTTGGGATTCGTCAGTACAGTACAAGAGAATGACCATGCTCGAGCCAGCCATTTTGCAGATACGGCCCCCCATACATGGTCCACAAAACGTTCATGGTCCACAGAATTTTTACAAAAATAGAATGTTTTACAGGTAGCCGACAGATAGCCTGATGGCATCACAGGATGGCCCAAAAATTCAGAGTTTTTCGTGGAACATCCTGTTTTGCAAATGTGGCTTTACAAGCTGAATGCAAGGGTTTTTGTTTTCTATTTTTGAAGAATCCCCATCGTTTTGTTGAGAAGTTATCTTTGAAGGGACAAAATGATGTTTCCACACAAAACGTTCGATTAATTTTGATCAGTTTGATCAGCGTCATAAAGGCTAAAGTGAAGAGATACATCATACATCCAGTTCATTTCAAATGTACCTTTTTATAATTCAAATCGCTCCTGTTCATCGGTGGCAGTTACAGGAAACTCAGCGAGTCGCAAAATCACAACACTTATCTTCTACGCCCTGACAAAAACATTCAACAGTGGATGAGGTTAATATCGGAATTTGAAGAGTTTCTTTATGATCGCGACTGGCGAGCTTTCTTCTATTTTCCTCATAATATCATGAATTCATTCGGACATTTTCATTCCACTGTTCCATTTTTCTTCCCACCCTGCCTCTTCTCTCCCCTTGCACCACCGGTCAGGTCGAATATGCGATGGAAGCTGTGAAACAGGGATCAGCAACGGTTGGGATCAAGAACAAGACCCATGCTGTCCTGGTGGCACTTAAAAGGGCCTCGTCTGAGCTGTCTTCCTATCAGAAGAAGATCATCCCAACTGATGATCATATGGGAATTAGCATTGCTGGACTGACTGCCGATGCAAGACTGCTCAGGTATGCATGAATGACAGAAGCAATTGAGAACAGTCATGATAATTTGCCATAGATACCATGCTCAATATCTTAGCCCAGCAATGACGTTTTTCTCTGTCTCATTCTCTTCAGTCGATGATTTTTTGTCGGAATCGCCACCCATCGAACACTTCTGCCAATCTACACTTCTTGAGTAAAGAACCAGAGTAAACAACAGTCGCAAAAGGATTAATGTACCCATACACCACATGGAAGCTTGTTGCACATTATTTATAGGTAGGTACATCATTGATTTGTGATTATATTCGTTCAGTGCTGAGGCAATTATTTTTGGCAATTTTTAATTTTTAGAAAGAAAGGCAAGCATCTCCTCAAATAGTGTTAATTCTCTCGGTTCTGTCGGCTAAAAATATGTGTGCGCTAAGACTTAACCGCTATCGAAAATGGACACAGCTCAACTGAACAAATTTCGGCCAATGTCCCATCGGCCATTGTAGGATCGATGTCAATATTAACTGACGACGTTTAGAGAACCAGGTAACTAACTATTTACAATGTTTGTGAAACGGATCGTGGCACCATGCACAATTTGAGTCCCATCGGCCATCACAGTTGTGTAATTTTTGCATTGTTTTCTGTTAATTTCAGTCGTTTCATCAGGACGGAGTGTTTGAATCACCGATATGCTCATGATGCACCACTCCCCGTCAGTCACCTCATCAGCATGATCGCAAACAAGATGCAAGTTTGCACCCAGCGTTACGACAGGAGACCTTACGGTGTCGGACTGCTTGTTGCCGGTTACGACGTAAGGAACCTTACGTTATCTTATGTTGGTGATTAAGATTCGGCCAGTAAAACTTTACATTCTGCAGCTACATTGGTTAAACTGACCAACATTTGTAACCAGCTTTCAGGGTGTGATTTAGCTTTTGCCTTTTCTTTTTTCCCTAATCAAAGCTAACCAAACCTGACCTGTTCTCAACCTGTTTCTTGGTATCTGCATGTGAGGCCCAGCAATGTCCCGGACGTTCGCTTATCCATGTGTAGCTACTGATTGGAATAGTTGAACCAAAGATTCGGAACAAATTTGCTGCAACTTCAAGCTTGACTTCTCTCTCCATATTTTCTTTTTCTTCCATGCTGTTTTGCACAAGTGACAGCAAGCTTGAAGATTCGAAGGAGAAGTGATTTTGGAGGATTTGCATCGGGGGCAGCATCCCATGGTCTTTTCCAATCTTCCTCGAACCAAGACTCACGGAACATTCTTGAAATTTTAGTTGTTTTTGCCATGAGCTGGGGTCGATGATGATTTTGTTGGTTCCCTCACATGGTAACATTCCCTTCTGGGTCCATTGCACATGATTGTATGCAAGAACAAGATCCAAAAGCGATGGTCTGTTTTTCTCCTTTTCTGGCAGGGTCCACCTCTCTAAAAGAAAGACCAAAAGTGATGCTTGTGAGATGGAAACTGTGCACTGTGGATGAACAAGTGGGTCCATAAACACCGTGGAAAAAAGCAGTGCCTCCTACAACACAAGGCCGATGCACGAGTTTGTGACGTCATACTGAGTGGATGGTGGAAAAGAGGAAAAGACAATGCGAGTATGGTGCATCCGCGATGTGCTGCCCACGAAACTTGAAATTTCTCTTGAACCGATTAACCGATTTTGATGAGACTTGTTGTGCTGAAAAGCTGAAAATTTGACTGTTTCAATGGTGTATAACAACCCCTAACTTTTCATGCTGAAGCTCCAATAGAATTTGAGGGATAAACATGTTCAAGTTAAGAAGTGATCCAATTCCGGCTTCCTGCCACATATTTGCAATGATTGTAAGATTTTTTCCGTTGCAACATGGTTTCCACCTGCGAGAAAGTTGTAGAGGAAGCTTTCAGCTTTCCAAAAACACCAAAATCATTGAATTTGAGCACCATTTCAATATTTTGTGACCAGAGAAAAAGCGACACGGCAGCATCGTTTGGGCGTTTTGTTTTTGAGCGGGGAAGAGGCCGCGACTCCCTGGGATTTCCAGGGAGGCGCCGCATCTTCCCCGCTCAAAAACAAAACAATGCTGCCATGTGTTTTCTCTGGTCTAAAAAGATTGTCAAATGGTGTTCAAATTCAATGATTTTGGTGTTTTTGGAAAGCTGAAAGCTTCCTCTTCAACTTTCTCGCAGGTGGAAACCATGTTGCAACGGATAAAATCGCACAATCATTGAAAATATGTGGCAGGAAGCCGGAATTGGATCACTTCTTAACTTGAACACGTTTATCCCTCAAATTCTATTGGAGCTTCAGCATGAAAAGTTAGGGGTTGTTATACACCATTGAAACAGTCAAATTTTCAGCTTTCCAGCAAATCAAGTCTCATCAAAATCGGTTAATCGGTTCAAGAGAAATGTCAAGTTTCCGTGGGCAGCACACCTCGGACGCGGCTCACCCGCATTGTCTTTTCCTGTTTTCCACCATCCACTATTTATGACGTCACACCATTTTTACTTCTCGTGCAAAGGCCTTGTGTTGTAGGAGGCACTGAAAAAAGGCAAAAGATGGGTTGGTTCGTTCTTGGGTGCTTCAGTTGCAGCGAGTTGTCTTCTGCAAGATAGGATAACCTTCAAGACACGATGATAATTATTATTTTCCATCGCCACACCACAACCGGACTGAAAGGAAAATTGTCCATGTACTTCTGCTGCCAGGTGTTCCACAAGACACGACATGCAGTGCTTTCTGTGGCATCTGCCTGTCACCCGCACAACATGCGTTTCCCACATCTCACCTTAGATACATTTTCTTTTGGTACGTTTGCCAATTTTATACCCATTGGGCGCATGGGTGGAGCATGGTTTGGGAACGTTTTGCTTAAACCGCTGACTGCATTATTAGTAAAAGCAGATTCTGTCAAGTGTTGTGTTGCTATCAACTCTTGGAGCATTTTAAAGTAAATAAAGAAGTCGAAAAACTTTGGAGGGCTCTTTTTTCCTCTCTCAAGACATCTCTTGCCATTTTCAAGTTTGCCGGTTTCCTCTCCACAACATGTTTAATCTTGCTAACGTTCCGAGAGACCATCGCGCTTCCATCCTCAGAACTACTTAGAGTCAGATAAAGGAACCGCGATGCTCTCGGAACGTCAGCAGAAAAAACCGTGGAACTTGCAGAGCTGGTAAGGGCATTCTCAAGCTGTCAATGATATTTTCTTGTTCTGCCTTACATCCATCTCGTGTCTTCTACTTTTCTACCCTGCACCCAACCCCGCTGCAGGAGAAAGGTCCACACATCTACCAGACGTGTCCTTCGGCCAACTACTTTGACTGCCGTGCGATGGCAATTGGTGCCAGATCTCAGAGTGCCAAGACCTATCTGGAGAAGCACCTTGCCGAATTTCCAGATGCCGACCTCAACGACATCATCAAGCACAGTTTGCTTGCACTGAGGGACACCCTTCCAAATGAGGTGGAGCTCAACAACAAGGTAGGATGGGAAGATGAGTGCAATAGGTGGGGCTTTTGATTACAATGCCTTTGCTTTGCCAGAGGCGTTTTGAGAAGACACCATTTGTTTGTCAGCACCTTCACATTTTATCAACATTTTTGGAAAATCCCAAGAGAAATGTTTGGCCAGAAAAGTTGTCAACAGTGTCCCCGTTTCCGTGTGAATGAGCCGCGCTGTTTAGTGCAACACTGTTAACATATTTTTATTTATCTGCCGGCTGTGAGAGTGAGTGCTTGAAATAGGTATGTGATACAAAAAATTATTTTTAATTTCTCGAATGTTTGCTCTTTTATACGATATGCAGGGCTAAAATGGCTCACAGTACGCAGGTAAATGACCTCTGTTGCACCTTGGTGTTAAAAACAAGGCTCCAGTGTCAACCTGAGCTAGGCTCAGACCCTGCATGACCGCAAGCATGCAGACCAATTCATAGTCAGCAGCTTTCTGCACGCAAAGCTTCTTGGCTTTTTCCTCTCTGCCCCCTTCCTCTCTTTGCAGGGGGTGAAAGACTGAAGCTTTGACAGTTGGTTATCAATAAGTTGTGCTGTGTTGTGTTGGCAAGAGGTGGATGAAAACGGGCCTCTTGTTTGGAAGAAAATACCGCTCTATTTTTAACTGCTACCTAATTTCTGAAGACTCTCAACTCTGACCTGGCCAGTTCGATACTTTTCTCATTCTATTTGTGCTTGTCTGACTCGTACATTCGGGGATCCTTTTGGTCAAATTATGTGCACAGGCCACAGGGTCAAAATCCCAGAGGGTTAAAGTAGGCAGACTGGAATAGGGGTAAATTTAGTGGTGTCAGACAAAACTTCGTTGAAGGTTTGGGCACAGCACAAAGTGCAGAGTTGGGGGGGCAGCAACCCCCAGCGGGTTCCAAGGAAAGAGACACTAGCGGGGGTTTAGGAGGCAGAACTCTCAAGAGCCAAAACAATTATGAAACTCAGGTTCCTGAAAAACACTCTGGGTGCCGAGGGAGTGGTGAATATCCTTCAGCATTGCACTGACCAAATAGGGGGGTTCCAGCTGGTTGGCCGGCATGCCCAAAATGGCCCTCTTGGAGTGTAAGGTATCACTTTTGGTCAAAATTCAAGGGGGTGTCCTTTGGCCAGACGTCACGGGGTAGCAATAATGGCCCAAAAGTCAGGGGTGGCCATTTGGGTAAACTCAGGTCTGTTGTCCAGGGCAGTTGTCAGTTGTTGTCAGGGGGTAAACCCCCATGTCTGCATGTGTGGGTTGTCCTCGTCCGCGAGAGCACAGCTGTCATTTTCTCGTACAGCCAATGTGAACATCACTAAGATACCAAACGTGTCCCAACAAGAAAGGTGAGCTCAAGAGTGGAGAGGGGGGTTAAACGTCGAACACACGTGAATACAGCGAGCACACATAAAGCTGCTGCCTGAAGTAGGTGTGTCTGTTGCTTTTATCCAAGCAAAATTTTGTTCTGCCCACGAATTAAGAGACCAACCACCTGAATATCTTTCTTTCATTTTGCCCCGTGTTGCTACAGAATCTGTCGATTGCAATAGTTGGCAAAAACCACCCGTTTACAATCTACGAGGACGATGACACCAATGCCTACTTGAGGCTGATTGAAGGAGAAGAACGGAGGACTATCACTTCAACGGGGGCTGCTGCTCCGGCAGACTCCGGCGCTGCACTGGCGTCGGAGCCGACAGACGGGGAACAAGCATCACGGCCACCAGCAGCAGGAGCCAATGGAGATGGTGATGATAGGATGGAGACGTAGGATGACAAAATACTGGTTGCGATGTGTCAAAATACTGGCAGCCCAATTGGAAAACCGGTCAAGAGAAATTGTAAAATGGGCCATGAAAATTCTTATTCTGGAAAGAGGCACCAAAAGTCGTCTTGGATTCAGCCACAAAAGTCACTTTCAAGCGGCGAAGAGAAAGGTCCGACAGATTTCGACTCCGGAGGAAAATGACACAGGTTTTTTTTTATATTTGTCGAATGCAGTCATCATGCGATGCAACCCAGTTTGGAATTGGAGAATTCCCAAAAGCTTTTCTCTTGAGGCAAAATCTGTTGGACGTTCTCCCCCCGGCCCCATACGCATTTCTCCACGTTTTCACCACCAACCACTGGCCAGTTCTGGTGGAACTTTTATGTAAAAAACACTGAATTTTTGGCTTGGAAATTTTTGTTGACCGGTTTTTTGGGCCTGCCTGTTCACAGGACATTAACCAATTTGGTTTTTGGGAATTTTGTACACAGGTATTTTAAAGTGCCCAGTTTTATAAGGATGAATGGAATATGTGGTGAATGGGATGCCTACTGTGTTTACAGGAGCCGTGAGAGTTTACATTTTACATCGGCTTCCCCTAATCTTAAGTTTTCACTCGTTTTGAGCCGGATGTGCTGTTTGATGGTTTGTTACGCTTCCGACTTGTGAGAAGTGCAAACAGATCTAGTTGCTTTTCTAGGTTAGGCACTGGCATTTTATGATGCTTTTTTTTTGTCAAAACCAAGTTTATTCTCTTTGATTCTTGAGGGTGGTTAGTTGAACGGATGAGGATTGATTGGATTTCATAGGATAAATAAATGATAACAAAAATAATAAAATATTTTCCTTTTGGTTTCGTGGTTTTTATGTTTCGCCATTGCAAGAAGACGCAGTTCAATTGTCAACAAATCGACTCGCAGTACACCCTTCCCCGTTGTTAAAAATGTTGTAGGTGGGCCAAGGGAGGAGGTCTCAACTCCCGTCCTTCATGGCTCTGAGAGCACTCGTTGACAGTTTCTGCATTGCCCCTCACACTCAGTTTCACCCCGCCATAATTCAACAGATGGGCACATTCTTCGCAACAATGGTAGAGTAACCCACTGTGCATAGAAATCAAATTTTCGCAACACATGTTCCACTGAGTTGACTATGGATTTGAAGCTGATTGAGTCACAATGGGGAATAAGGCAGTCTCTCTTCCATCCGGGTCATGAACTCCCTCATAAGCGCAAGTTGCTAACAGATCAGTGTGGCTCATTATGTCACAGGGAAGTGGCCAGCTATCTGCTCCAACCTGAGTTCGCCCCTTGAATTGACTTCTAAATCCAAGCATCAATTTTTTTCAAAGAGGGTGAACTTCAAAACCAGAATTCTCTCAACCAGGAAAACGGTCACATTGGAGGGAAGGGGAAGGTCAAGTGAGTAAGAACACACTCTTTTTAGAAATCGATGCATCGTGTGAACTCAAATTATCCTCGCTGTGTCGAATATTTTGCAGCACAGCCACTTCATAAGGCTTCACTTCAGTCGAGCATTCCCAATTGGCAATCTCTCTCAACAAACAAACAACATGTCGTTTATCAACATTTACCATTTCTGGTGAGATGCACCTGAAGAAGCCCTCCGAGTGAAGGTGAAGTGAAGGCGAGGTCGTGTGTCTGTTTCATCTACGAATGGATAAGGCTCATTCATCTCACCTGAAATGGTAAATGTTGCTCTTTCAAACAGTTTGAAATCAGTGTACGTACAAAGTTTACTGAGGCAGGATCATTTGACCAGAAAGGCTCTGAGGTATAAAAGACTCTTTTTCGGCAGGGAGATGATGTCAGGAACGAAATTTGCTTCGGAGCAAATTCGTGATCCTGCCCCGTCGGTTTTGAAAATGGCAAGGCAGGGGCAAACATTTGCTACGGAGCAAATTTTATTCCAAACATCATCTCCCCTCCCTACCGTTAGAATTTTAGATCCTGTGTTCAAACATTCCCTGTTTTTCAAAAAGTGGGAACCCTGTTCGTAATTCGTCCAATCAGAACGACATGTGGTCAGGAATTCGAAAGTGTGACCCAGAGTTCAAAAGAGAAAAGTTCAATTGGAATGGTTTGCCAGTGACCAAAAAGATCAAAAACCCGATTCAAAAGTTGCACTGATGAAAATCACTTTAAAGATGCAATGATTTTTGCCATCAAAAACATTTCTGCGTCAAATGATTCCCACCAAATTACACAAGGAAGGAATTTTGCCCAATTTGCAGATATTGGGCCCCGCCTGTGTGTGAATGTGGACATTGGTCATGGCCACATGATTGAACCCTGAAGTTGGTGACGGACACTGTGACCCTCATTCGAGGGTCATAGTACCCTGAACTGGCTGTGGTGTGGTGCATCCTCTTTTTTTCCAAACATGACCTTCGTTTGGGGAACAGTACAAAGAAGAAAAGAAAAGGATGAAAAATGCCCCCAAGCAATATCCAGTTGGTGCAATGGGATAAAGCAGAAGGTGCGGAAGTAGAAGGCCCGGGTTCGATTCCCGGCGAGAGTAGTTTTTTTTTTTTCAAAACACAATTTGGTGGTGGATGTTGTTGATGGCCCATCTTCAGATTGGGTAAGCCGGACCTCACCTTGTGGTCAATTTCTGGTGACCACATCCTTCAGCGGTGGTGCAGACAAGGCTGTGCTGGGCCCAAATCAGCCAGCAGGTCATAGCAAATAATTGAGATGAAGCAAAAAGATAGAAAATACAGAATTTGGTCAAAATTATGTTTGTGAATTTTATTTCTGGAAATGGAAAACAGATCTGAACAGGAACAAACTGAAAATGAATGATGGGATTCAAGGCAGAGAAAGGGGTATGGCAATCCAGGAAGGAAGGGGGATAGCAGTCCAGGGAGGACGATGATTTCTGGTGGAGTGGGCTGGAGAGTGAGAGTGGTTGCATGAAGGAAACACAAAAGGCAAGGCATATGAACCGGGGGAGGGGGGATTTGTTGCAAAATTGAAGTAAAATTTGCTCAAAAACGTTTTATAAAAATTCAGTGATGGATGAAAGATCTAAAGAGGAAGGCAGAATGGGGTCTGACGGGGCAATGGTACCGGATGGTGATCTCATGACCAAGGCCAGCTTGATGCCCCTCCACGATTTTGTCAAAACGGAGAGACCTGTAAGGCCGCCCAATTACAGTTTGGTCACGAGGGGCAAAAATAGGTCAGCACACGTCCCCTTCTCTCCTGTAAAGGTGGGATGTACCCTCTTGACATTTTTGCTAAATGCCAGGACACACGGGCAACTTTGACTCTTTTCGAAAAATGAACGAACAGCTGGGAAATGTGCAACAAAAAATGACATAACTTGTGTTATACGGAGCCATTCAGAATACCTGGGCCATAGGAGAATTTTTCAGACTTTTGAAAGCATGTAATGTAAAGGGCAATGTAATTCCCCATTTCGCATGAGCCGCAAACACATTACATGAAGGAATGCATTTAACGGCGCTTACTAAATGGGGAATAACATTGCCCCGTGCTTCAAAAGTCTGACAAAAATCTCTTATGGCCCGAGTATTCAGAATGGCTCAGTATATTTGCTCCCCCTACAAAAAAATTTTTTTTTGGCAGTGGTGTGGTTGAATAAAATGTGGCCTGGTCGGTGAAAATGTGTGGACTTCCGTTGCTGAGAAGTGGGATAATTTATTAAATTGTGCAGTTTTGAGTCGAAAGTGGTGTGCTAAAGCTAAAGTGTGATGTTTGGAAGCGGTGTGATGTGATAGGTAGCCTTATAAGGGAAAACTGCACAAACCCCATTCTCAAAGAAAATGCATCCGAGGCACGTGTAAAGATAAAAATGGTGTAGTTGAGTGCGTACTGGAGATGCCATTCCCAAACCTATCATTCTGTTCCCCAATCCCAATCCGACAATCCCAATGTGATCCCCAATCCCAATCCGACAATCCCAATGTGATCCCCAATCCGACAATCCCAATGTGATCCCAAATACCAAGCTTTCTCAAAATGTCCACAAATTCGACGCAAAAATGTCAAATTCTCACAAATTCAAATCAAATTCTCAGAATTTTCCACAAGAATAATATCCAAAATACCTTTTTGTTAGAAATGGCAATGTGTGAAAATGGTTTTTTGTTTGTTACTAACTTAAATAAATACTTAATTAACTAGAATGGGTTAGTGGTATTATAGTCATTATTAAGTCAATTTTGTAAAAGACAGTACAACTCTTGTTTTGTTCCTCGTCATCCAAAAAGGATCGTGTGTGCATAGCAAAAAACAGGACATCCGAATGAAGTTGTAGAGAAGGCCAAAAAATACAATATAAAAATCGATCTTTCTTCTCAGACTTTCACGATGCGAAGGCCATTTGAGAAAAACCTGCCAACCCAACCCAACCCACCCAACCCAACCCAACCCAACCCAACCCACCCAACCCACCCCAACCCAACCTGACAGCAAGCTGGGTGTCGTTAACGAATTGGAGACCAAGAGTTGATCAGAAGAGCGAGTGACTTGGCCTCTTGTCTTCCCTTCCAGTCTGTCCAGTCTCAAGTTGAGCTCTGACTACAGTTGACCTCAGATTTCTTTTTCTGCATTGGGATTGTTCTGGTCTTGTGAAAGAGTCGGGGCACTCTGACCGTTTTCTTATGCCTCTGCTGTATCTGCTCCAATCCGGTTTCGTGTATTGATTGGGTGAATTCCTTGCAAGCAATGCTATTCATTTCTTGTGGCTTGGGAAGTTCTTGATTTGTTGTGTTGTGCGAGTCGGCATGCCAACAGACAAGCGTCATGCGCTGTCTTCTGGACTTTGTGAAGCGGTTTTGAACCTGCTGCAAATTGCTTCAAATCCAAATGAACTCTTTGAGGTTTCTTTACACTTCGAAAAAAGAAAACACCGCGGTTGCATTTTAGAAATCCCTGATCTTCGACCACGTGAGAAAAAGGTCAGAGCTCAACTTAAGACTGGACAGATTGCAAACTGCTGAATGCAAATTAACACTAAAGAAGGCACCACGAGAGATCTTGGTTCGGGTGAAACAACGTTCCTGTGTCAGGTTGCAGACAGTAAATATTTTCAGTAGAAATCAACAAAACTTGCCTGTTTATCTCGGTGAGTATACCCGAGTTAGTGTCACCTGGACCTAACCTTTCACCTCCCAAGATCTTGCTCAGTTGGCCCAAGTCAGGGCACCGAGACTCGTACCAACTGCATCCTCACCAGACCGGACTCATGAGTCCACAACCAAAGTGCAAAGGTCTCTTTGGATAGACTGGACGGAATATCCAATGTGATTCAGAGCGATTGGGCCGATTTTTTAAAGGAAGCCCATCTTTTAGGCAGCGGATTCTTTTTCTTTTGCATACAAAATTGCATTTAAAAAAGAAAGAATCCGCGGCCTAAAAGATGGGCTTCCTTTAAAAAATCGGCCCATTGTTTTGTGACCCAACAATCGTCATTGCCCGTGTAGGGAGTTTTGTGCAAGAAGGAAAAAGCCTGCATAAATGAAATGCAGCAAGGCCCTTTTGGGAATTCTGGTTCATGATCTCACCCAAAGGTTTTTGACCAACTCAAGGTTTCCACTCGCCCACGCCCATATCATCTCCGACCGGAGACCACACAACTAAAATAACAGGCTATCAGAAGTCGAAAAAAAAATCCCAGCTATGACAACTGAACTGTAACGACTACCTAGGCTAATTACAAACACAAAATAACAATCATGGTTTGTGATGACAAGGTATAAAAGCAGGTGTACACTTCACTGGTCAGGTCAAAGGTCAAGGAAGGTTGGTCAACCAACAACAAAAAACAGCAAGTAAAACGAAACGAACAAACAGAGAAGACATCAGCTGCCATCATCAGAACGTCCTCCTCTCTTCCCCCTTCTGCAAGACACACAAATCCGATCAAAAACCACCCGTCTGATCAGGGTGGTGATTCCAGTCCGCCATGCACCACTTCGGTTAGAAATTGAAGGAAAAGCAGATTAGTGTCCGATTGGAATCATTCGCTCGGAGGCTGCCAGCGCAGGGAGAGGTGCCTCGACGGTCAGCACTCCATCCTTGGACAAGGATGACCTGATGTCCTCGGGAACTGTTCCCTTTGGCAGAAGGAATTCTCGGTTGTATTCTCGGTAGACTGACTTCGTATCGGACTTCTCTTCGTGTTTTGCATGGACCTATCATAGAGGAGGAAGAGTGAAAGCGATTAAGGATTCCATGGTTTGACGATTTTTGGAATTGTACAGAAATTGGATCAAGTTTTAAATCGGGACTTCACTCAAACTTTGATCCATGGGACATCAACTCCAAATTAATGCTAATCCGAGGTTGTGGATTAAAATTTTGCCATTTACTACTTCAATGGAAAAAATTTTGTCCTCAACAATGGATTAGCGTTACCGTCAATACGGAGTTGATGTCTCCGCCGTGAATGATCCAACAAAGTAAATCCTGTTGCCCTTGACTGTACACTCCAAATGTCAGTTGGTTCCCAGTTACGAAAGGAGAATACCAACCCCACCACTCTGCACTGCTGACTGCTTGAAGAGTAGAGGGGAGAGGAGTGCAAGCGACCACTGACCAGCAACATTCCTGTGTTGGTGGATGAACATGTTTTCCTGCATTTTTCAAGAAAAGCGCCTGTTGGGGCATTTTGTGGAGACCTTTCAGGGGTCGTTTTTGGTTGACGATTTCAGATTGGCCAGCCAGAAACAAATGCATCTTGCTGCATCACGGGGAAACTTCTTGCTGGAAACTGAAGAAGGCCGCCTGTGTTTTAACCATGGACCAAGCTTTTAAATGCCTACTCATTTCAAAGGTCTTCTGCAGGCCGAGTCGTTTTTGGGAGCAGATAATTTGATGTTTGCGAAACCAAGATCTGATAAGATCAGAAAATACTGAGTAACAGGCATTTCAGTGGGTGCTGGAGTTTTTTTCAATTGTGATTGTCTCGAAAACCTTGTTTTTTCCAATTTTTTTAAACAGACGACCAATTTTTTTGTCCGACTGAGCTGAAAATTTTGTACAGGAGTTCGTGATTTCTCCCTGAAAGATGGGTACTTGCAGTGTGTTCCACTTCCAGAAAACATTGAACAAAGGACACCAACGTCTGTCCTCTTGTCCACACGAATCAATTTTATTCAGTGACAGAATTTGATCCCACCTCAACCCCCGGATGCATGGCCCCCAAGAATGGGCGCAGGGCCCCCGGGCCCATTTTCAAGGGAGTTCAAAGAGAAAGTACTTTTTGACGCACAAAAAAAGAATCTGGAGCCTCCCAAAGAAAGAACTTGGGACACCCAACAATAAAAAAGAACCATATTCAGAAGAAGTTAAACACAAAGAATTACCTCAAAAAAAAAAAAAAAAAAAAAGGAAAGCAAAGAATACAGAAAAGGAAAGATAACAATCTCCATCAGAAGAACTTGGAGGTGCTATTCCTTAAAACACGGACGAGAATGCCCCTGTGGCACTGGAAGTGATGCTGAATGTCCACACAAAAGAAACATGAAAACCAAAGGTCCAGAAAGACGCCTGCAGACGTTTACCTAACAGGGGTACCAACTATATTTCAGAAGAAAGGTAATGGAGTTGGGAGTGAAAGTGGAATTTGGATGGACAGATAGGAAACGAGTGAGCTGTGCGTTGCCGTTGAGGAGAGAGTTCCAGACTGGTAGAAGCCAGAGACAGACACTATTGCCAAAGAGTTGTCCATCTGTGTTTGGAGCTGTGGAGCTGGCTCTGTTGCGCGTTTCTGTTTATGAAGCTGAGGCTGGAAAATAGATCATGCTTTCTTTCCATTGCACTCTTTCCTTTCTTGGAAAGGGGGAATCAGCAACGATCCCCCACAAGGACACCCCCAGGATAGGTTTGTAGGTTCGTATGGGTTCTTTTGTGTGAAAGGATTGGTCAGATTGGTTTGAGAGGATGTGGTAATCATAGATTTTGGCGGAGTCACCCTTGACCCTTGGACTTTTTCAAACAAAAAACGAAAACGGGAGAATTTGGATGTTTGACAAAAAAGGACTTCTCAACATCAAGAAGAAAAGGAAAAGCGTCTTGAATAAGAGCAAAAAAATGTCCATCCCTATCGGATCAGCAGGTTCCTACTGGGTTTTTTCGTTTCGATTTGCTGTGCACACAGATGCACGTGAATAATCGCCTCATGAACACCACCTTGTTAACAGCATTTACATTTTGACATGCACTGTTTTTTTTTTTTTTTTTTTTTTTTTTTTTTTGATGATTTGATCGAGGATTCGACCAAGGCCAACGATGCCTTGATTCGACGCCTTTTCAGATGAAAACAGCCACATGAGGCGCACCTGCAAAACACCAGAGTGTTTTCAGAATCGACAGAATCGTTAATTAGCATCGATTGGCGTGTGGTGCTGGTGCAGTGCAAGCGAAGGCAGAACAGTGGAGAGCGTCAGCGACTTGGTCGGAGCGATGGAATGGAATGGAACGGAATCACTGATGGGAAGAGGTGCTGAGTGGTCTGAGAGACAAAAAATCGGTCGAGGTCACGTCGCATGGATGGGTCGTATCACACATCGTCAAAGCAAAGGTGGTGTCTGGGCCAGAGCCAATCCAATGGAGATTCAATATTGGCTCTCTGGTCTGGCTGGGCTGAAGAAAGATGCAAGGCAGATCTGCAATGCAAGGCAAGGCCACGTTGGCAAGGCCATCACTGGCGCTGACTGACACAAGGCGAGGTTGATGAAAACGTCTGCTGCGGAAACGGTGTTGGCAACAGGCAATGAGACATGCGGCGAGGCAGTGAACCACGTCTGGTTGGAAGTTCGGCCAGTGTGTGAAATGCCACGGGCCTTTTCCAGTACCTTTTCCTGCCTCTCATCTTTGTTCTTTTCATGCCGGGTGTGTTTTGGTCCACCACCATGCCACTCACACCACCACCATGCCACCACTCTTCGCAAAAGAAGAAAGTTGCTGCAAAGCCACCTCATTTTTTCCATTTGAAAAATCAAACCAAGAATGCTGCACAGGAAAAACGGAATTCATGTAACAGTGAAACCGCACAGACAAATGCAAATCCCAATCAACGTCCCCAAGAAAAAAAAACTGCCCATTCAACAAATTCAGCGGAAACAAAAATTTCATGCTTGTGCGAATGGGGATGAGCGAGCATGGAAGAGTCCGGGTCCACACTCGATTCACGATTTCAGAAAAAATGACATATCAAAATACTCGCATGGCGTTTAAAGAAGGCGTTTCTTTGAAACGTTGTGACACTCGTGTGGACGCTAGAAAATTGAAAATTCGCTTATCCAAATCTTCAGGTGTCTGTTGACAGACTCCTTCGTCCGCTGCACCTGCGCCGTTCCATGCCAATGAAATTATGCAAATGCAGTATGCACTCAACATAATCTTTCACAACATTTCAATTGAAAAATGAGACAAAAATGAAAACAGAAAGGAATGTGACACTTTGACAAAAAGATTTTGCCACATCGATAGTCCATTTCTCAGGTTTGGCCAATTTGGACCAATCAAACAAACTGACGTCAAAGAGTAGAGCAGAGATGAGCATGGCCTTCTTGCGGCATAATAAACATGTGAAATGCCTTAATTTTATTGAAAAAAGTACATTTTCGGATAAATAAGTGTTTCTGGTCGACGAACGAGTTCCAGTGGCAGTAAAAACCAGATGTTTTTCGCGGGACGCCTCAATGGTCCAAATCAGACAAAGCAGCTAACAAGGGTGTTGATTGCATTCGTGAAACTGGCATTCGTGAAACTGGTTCTCTGCTGACGAGATTTTCGACACAGAACGATTTTTTTTTCTTCTGCGTATTCTGCATGCGCAGGTCGCAACTCCCTGGATCCAACTCACATGACTTTCGTTGGTGTCCTCATTCTCGGCGTTTGGCCCCACGAAGATTCTCATTCTGTCAAAAGAGGGAGCCAACTTCGCACATGCCAAATCTGAAAACTGGCGACGCCGCGCAACGGCAAAATTACGCAGTGAGTGATAATATCCGGAGTCGCCCACCGCGGAAATGGGACATTTACCCTGGTGCATGACGCATTGACGCATGAGGCATGAAAGCTGCCTTCCCGTTGTGTGAAATTTTGCCGATAAAGTGGGCTTTTGCAAGAAAAGTTATCCCGCACCACGCAATCTTAACAATGCCTCAACTGCAGTAAGAAAACGAGCATATCTCACTTTGGTGCTTCCAATTTTGGAATATTCCTGTGTCGTCTGGGACCCCACAAAAAGGGGCGACATTAACGCCCTGGAGAGTTTTCAGCGTAGAGCTGCTAGGGTGATATCAGGTAATTTTGAAAGAGGTTCCAGTTGCACGGCTATTTTAAGGGATTTGAACCTCCCTAGCTTAGCTTCGCGCCGCTTAAATCGTAGGCTTTGCCTACTTGGTGATGTGGTCTGCAAACAGCTCGATGCTGTTCCCCTTCCTGAACACTACCGCATAAAGATTCCACAACGCCGCACAGACAATGGCCTGAGTCTCTCTCATCCGCTTTGCCAACGCAATGTTCTGAGTTGCTCATTTTTTCCTCGCACAATTTTGGATTGGAATGGTTTAGGACGTGATTCTCCGATTATATCACATTACCTTACTCTCAGAGATCGCACCAATCCCACTCATTAATCCTTTTTTTTTGTAAGTTTCTGACTTTTGATTGTTAAACTGTCTGCGTCTTTGTATTGTTTCCTTTATTTCGTCTCTTTGTGTTGTTTTTATCATCTCTGACTGCTGCTGATTGCAGCTCATTCTTGCACCACCCATGTCTTTGTGGATGCTATTGTTTCAATAAATAAATAAATAAATAAATAAATTGTTTCGAAAATGCCGAAAATGGAACCGAAGGCTTTGGAATGTGGTCACTCCAAAATGTGACTCTTCAGACAAAACTTGTCGATTTTTTTCGAGGGAGTGTAAAGAGTTCTGCCTTTACGTTCTTTAAACAGGTCTGATTCACTCTGGCTGACCATCCCGGATGCGTATTATATTAATCTGTACGAATTGGGAGATATCCCGACTTTTCTCGTTAACAAAAAAGCAAACAAAAGCCAGCTTAACCCAACATAACCTGCCTAACCTATCCTTACCTGACCTCCCTAACCTACCCTAACCCAACCTAACCTATTTTCTTTCTTCCGAGTGTTTTTTTTTTTCACTTTCCGTGGGTTGGAAGTGTAACATGGGGTTAGATGAAGTGCCAAATCCGAATAGGTTAATCAAATACGCATCCCGGATACCATGGCCCTGTGACCAATGGACCGTGTGGAAATGGGATCCATGTGTTGACCCGGAGTCACGTGAAACCCCACCCCACAAGCAGGCAAGGACAAGAATCAGGTTGCGCCCGAATCTGCCAAATGAGGGGTAGGTACCAACCAATAATTTGTTGTCAACAGTCTTGACGACAATCTCTTCTGGCTTGTATTGGCTGACATCGAATCGCAATTTCAACATCTTTCCATCTCCTTCGTCCTGTATCAACGGAGAACTGATGTTATCCAACCAGCTGTCTGATGCTGTCCTAGAGGGTTGTAACAGGGCACCACCCCCATCGGACGATGTGGTCGACGACTGTTGGGTGGTGCTACTGGTCGTACTGGAATGGAAGAAACGCAGAAGAAGCAGGTCAAACAAAGGAAATGGAATGCAAAATGTAAAGGCATCATTCTTGCTTGCAAAAGAAAAATTAGGTCGGGTTACAAATCCGGTCGGACCAAATTTAAAATTTGGTCGGGTCAGGTCATGCTAGTTACAAATAGAAGTTATGGTTGGGAAGGTAACAGTTCCAAAGACCTGTCTACCGCCTCAGCCGCCTCATCCGATTTGCCGGACCATGCTGAGGCGGAGGAGGCGGGGGGCAGTTTAAAATTAAAAAAAAAAAAACAAGCGATAGGCGGACACCAACACCAACACCAACCAGGTTGACAACAAGCAATGGGCTGTGATGGTTGGGGCTTGGCTTAGGTCAGGTTCTTCGCTTCAATGAAGAAAAAAGGGGCCGAAACGAAAATCACGTCCCGGACGGCGTCCCGGAAGTTATGGTTTTTACACGAAATGAGCTGCCGATTTCAAAGTTTTTGGGCACCATTTTCACAACACAGACATCAATGGGCGCATTTTTCTTGCGCCCTTTTCTTTGCATGTGTCATATTTCGGCCGAATACGCTCATTGCGCAACTGCAATTGCGGCAAATGGTCTTTTTCTGCGCACTTCCAGCTCTCAGCTGCTTCCGAGCTCCAAACGTCCAACCCTCACCCACCGTCACCTTCTCGGTGACGGAAGCTCGTGGGAAAAAAAGCGATTGTGGGGCCCTGCTGTTGTCACCAGGATTCAGTCCATTTGCCTTGGATTCGGCCGGTTTTCAGAGTTTTTGGGGCGCCACATTTTCAAACCCCAAAAACAAGTCGTCAACCAACTGTGAAGAGGTCGCGCCCCTCCCCCCATTGAACGGCGCTGCTAGTGGGTGATAGATAACATGTTTTCGTCTTTCCTTTTGTTAGTTGGTGTCTTTGAAGTGTTGTGTCCAATGATAATGTCGACGCTGGTCGTGATAGATGACCATATTTGGTGTTGTTGAAAAATGAAAAACACCGGCACATGCACCAACAAACGCAACGCACGAATGCCAACATCAACCCACCCACAAAAGGTGTTCGAGATTGCTTCCACATTGGTTTGGTTTGTGTTGGGTCTGCCTGGCTCAAATGGACAAAAAACGAAAAAAATCCGACGAAGAGAACGGCAATGGAAGACGTCAGAGGCAATTATTGAATTTGGAAGGACCTGAAAAAACGTTTTGCGGAGGCGTATCCAATTTAGGCCACAAAACGAGTTCGATTCGATTGGCAAAGCATCACCGTTTCGTCGTCAGGTGAGGTGGGGCAAGGAAAAACTCCGACGAGCGGAAAATGAAAGGGGTCACATTGGCGCAGCGAAAGGTGGGGACTCGGCCGCCCCGCAGATCACGAACATGACTTGTCGAATAAAAAATGCTTCGTTTGAATTCTCAACTGGGACACACGTTGTGAAAATGCCTTTAGTGTGTGGGGGCTTTGGCCCCAGTACCCCTGCCAAAGCTCTGCTCTCCAGACCCCATTCTCCCACAACCGCAAGGTGCAATGCCCCCCATCTTGACATGTTGGGTGCGCCGCTGGGATCGAAAAGTCATGAATGACACCTTTGTTGGCCACAAGGAAAATGCCACTTGGTCTCGTCTCAACCGGTGAACGACACCGCCCCAACCAAAATGAGCAACTTTGTGATTCAGATTGAGACACATTTTGCCTGCACAAGTCCACAATGATTGTGGCGACTTGTGGCAGCCCTCCTCCCACTCACACCACGCAAAATTTGCTGAGTTAATTCGCGTTGTTCGATCATGATCTGTTGTCCTGGAACTCGTAAACAAATCCATTTTCATCCAAAAAACGACTGGGCCAATGACACATTCACACAGGTAATGATTACCAACCAACAAATTCTTGTATCTTGTCCTTGGCTCACCAAGCTTCTTCGAATCGTAAACTCTGATTGAGGCACAAGACTTGCGACCAAATGTCATCATGCTTGTGGCCTTTGGTGAAGGTGTTGCTTTTGAATTTCGACCGCAGCGCATTCGCACCAAAGCTGTTGATATCATGTGTTGACAGCTTTGATTCGCCCTTCACGCCTTCAAAAAACTGGCAAGGCAAAGCAGTCCTGTTCTTTTTTTCGGAGCAAGGCCATTCTCAAAACTCCGCTTTCTCCAACAGCCTGTGGACTTTTAAAATTTAAATCCCGCCTGCGTTTGTTTACTCAAACTGGTCCAACATCACATCTTCAAACGCGTGGTCTCTCAAATCACCTTGGATCAAAGTTGAAGAAGACATGATGGAATGGAATGGACCTTTAAATTCCTTTTGTCAACTCCTGGACTGGGCATTTAAATTTTAAATCTGTCAGCCAGCTGGGACTTCATGCAGTGCTTCATGCAACCACCTGACCACTGACTGATCCCAGTTTAAAAGGCCCACTTTGGTCCTTTAAATCTCGTCCTGATCTTTCAAAGCAAGACGGACATTCAGTCATTCAGCCGCGGCATTGAATATCGGCCAGGAGACATTTGGCCACCACAGCCTGTCGGGCATTTTTGGCCGCATCGGATCGTGATCGGATGATCTGTATGTCTGGCAGTCAGATCTTCGGCTGGAGGACGTTTGGCCAAAGGGGATCGTTTGGCCGCCAAACGCGATCTTTTGGTTGCGACATTGTGCTTAGTTCGGGGATGATGTTTTCCGGGTAACAGTTCGGAATACCTGCCGACATTGAACTGAACGAGCTACCACCATTGCTCTGTGGAAAACTTAAAGCTAACTAAACACAACCTAACCTGACCAAACCCAACCTCACCTGTCCTAACACACCTATCTTATCCTACCTGTTTCGTCCTCATCTTCCTAGCCCATTTTGGCTGTTTGAGCGTGTGCGAAAACTCGTCCTTTCACATGTCGGCAGGTATTCCGAACTGTAACCGAAGAAACAAGCAGTGGGCAGTGGGGATTGCGAAGTTTTGTTTAATCTCCAAGAACCTTACGGCACACGGTTCATGTGCTCAAATAAAGGCGGCGGGCAAAATTTTTCATCGACTTCTTAATGAAAAGGGTGATGGAGAATGATGAGATATGAGATAAACCTGCCAACTATTGTTAAAAAAAGAACAATTTCACAATAAATAGCGCTCAAGATGAGAACCTTTTCAACGCTGACAAGTACGTGTAATAGCTTGGCGCTCGAACTTCTCCATCTCGGGCGGCTGTGTGTGTGGTTGGGAAAATTTGGAATCCCATGTTTGGATTCCTCAACAATAATTTTGCCCAAACATTTCTGACTTCCTGCTTGGCCTTTCCAACTCCAGGCACCCACCGATCTTTTTCTGTCAGACTCCAAAAGCATTAGGAACCTCCGCGGCATTTTCTTTCCGCACATATCATATTTCACATTCCTGTCTGACAAAATCAGATATCGCTCATTTCAGCACTCTTTTTGTAATCTTTGAACATCAAACCCTGCCTGCACAAAATCCAAGTCTTGCATATCTTGGATCATGATTCTGCGGCATCAAAATCTGCTTACACCTTGTTCCATTTCAAGATATAAACTGAGAATGCTTCACATTCTTCCATGCAGGAAAAATTTAATTTCTATGCTGAATCTGCAGTGTTCGACCAAGTTTCCATTGAAGGAATTCTGATTTCACCGTGAGCATACTTTAGTGTATTCTTAGCTCATATATCTTCAAGCGGAATGAGGAGTATAGTCAGTGCTCAAAGTGTCCAGAAAAAAGGGCAGGAGCGCTCTCTCAAAAAAGGGCACCTGCAAAAATTGCAGGGCACTTCGTCCTTCGAGGTGGGCACTTTGTCCTTCAAGGAGGGCACTTCGTCCGTCAGGGTGGGCACTTCACCCGTAGAACAAGGTGCGAAAATTTTCAATCAATAGGGTTCCTGGGAGCTCTGTGGGAACACTTTTGCATGGTTTTCCAATTGTGGGAACGTAAAGGGTTCAGGGCAAGGTCGGTAAACGTATAAACCTTTTATACGCGTTTACCGATCTTGGTTCAGGGCATGTGGGAACTGCGCTCCCACACCCTCAGGGCGGGCAGGAGCGCACGCTCCCAGAGCTCCCACGCACTTTGAGCACTGAGTATAGTGCAGTGCCTGCTGTGGTCACTGATCGACTAGAAGGGCAGATGTTGACAACGGTAATTTGAAATCGTCATCGGTCCCGTCTAGGACCAACCAGGGTGACAGCTGGGACGATAGGGACGGACCGAGAGATCAAATCTGCCACGGGCCGGCGTTTCTTTTGGCCATTGCTTTCAGTTTCTTCATCTTGGTAAAACAAAATTTCCCAAAAGTCACTTGACAACCCCAGAAAAGTGCGTTGCAGTTTTGAAACAACTCTGGAAGCTTGGAGTGGAGTTTGTTCCAATGCGAATGGATAACACCTGCAGCAGTCAGCCTGCCAAATCTGAACCTGAAACCTGAACAAATCGCCACACAAGAGAAGATTGAAAACTGGTAAATAGCAGGGGTTTTCAAGTGACTTTTGGGAAATCCTGTATTTGAACCGCTCTTCCTTGCGACCTTTCACCTTTTTAATTTTTGTCACCAGTTGAAATGAATACGTTGGTTTGTTTTGTTCATTCATGGCTGAAGAAAATTTCTCCACGTGGAATCGCAAGTTTTATGCTTGAGAAAATGTTTGGGAATTCCGACGAAACACTCAGGGGCGTCATTTTGGGGGCAGAGGGGACGACAGCCCCCCAGCCGAAAAATGTCCCCCAGCGTCGCCGTTTGCCCTTTCCCTGGTGTGTGCATTGGCTCGCCCAGATGGGAAATTTGGCTTCAAGATCGATCACCAATTTTGCCCCAAAATGAAACCGAAAATTTCAAAATCTTGAAGCTTGGCTTGGGGCTTCGCCACCGAACCCCCCGTCTGGGCTAAGCTCAGATCCTCCTTCAAGACACCCCTGAGGAAACTTGAAATGTCTGATATCCCTGAAAACATCCGGGTGTTTGTTTTTCACCGAGATCAAATTTCTCCATCGTGATGGAGCAAAACGGCGCACAACACGTTTTAGGTACGATTTGTCATTTCCAAACACAGAAAAAACAAAAGTCACACGAAAGCGTGGGTAGGCTACTGGGTCTGGGTTACACCCAGGCTTGGGTCACACAAGCTACTACCAACCTCGTCTTGAAGAAATTTGATTCCCTGTTCAGAAGTTCGTTCCTGAATTTGGACATTTCGTCTTCCATCTTCCTCATCTCACTGTCAAACCTCTCTCTGATCGAGCTGAACTCTGAATCGATGACACTGAAGTCGCCCAACTTGATCGGGATGTTCCTCTTCACTTGGTCGGCCATTTTTTGAACTCTTTTTGTTCCCTACCTACCCACTGGTACTGGTTATAGTTTCTGCTGTCTGTGTTTGCAGCAAGTTGTTTACCTCCGCACAAAAACTTTCAAGTCCAACTTGGTTCAAAATAATCGCTGAAAAATAGACAAAACAAGTTTGAAACAATGGTTTTCGGTTGAAAACTCAAAATCACTTCAAACAAAATGCCGCAGCAGCACGCAACGCAACTCGACTCTTCTCCTTCTGACGGTCGACGGATTTGAATGCAATGTTTCCGAGACCAAACAATGCATTCCGCTTATGTCTCTTCAAGGCTCCTCGTTTCCTTTTCGGAGAGGCGGTGTTCTCTGCCTCTGCTCTCTCCAGCGCCTCTCGTTTCCCTCCCCACCGCTCTGCCTTCTGCCGCTGCGATGCAACGCAATGTTGCGCTGTTGCCAAAATTCCAGAACAATCGAGAGGGGACGAGAAGAGTGGAGCGAGAGTGAAAGGTGAGGCACAGGCTTCGATGATGTCACAGGCGGTTTCTCGATGTTTCGTCGCCGCAACGTTTCGTCGTCGAGACGTGTTGTCGCTTGGACGTTTCGTCGCCGTGACTTCGCATCGGAGGACCAGAACCCAGAACCAACATCATCGCACCATGCTGCCAGAGATGTCGAGTTTCGCCAATGCTCGCTCATGTGGTGCACATGCGGCAGACAGAAAGTCACATGTCAAACCCCAACTCGGAGTTCGCGTTTGGATCATTCTCCTCGCAATTAGGAGATTTCTCAAAAATTTGCCTCAGCTGCGATTGGAACGCACATCTCTGCAGCGCGTCAGAAAATGCCAAACAAAATTCCGTTGAAAAAAAAAATCGGTGAAAAATGTTTGTGTCCGAGGTTGCACACACCATTGGATTCTTCCAAAATCCAAAATGATCACCAAATCATTATTTTGGACATGATGAATCAAATCATTGCAGCAACAGCTTCCCATCTGACCACGATGGCGGACAACAGATGGTGACAACCTGTGCACCAGTTGCGGCAGAGACGGTTTTCACAAAAAAGTATTCAGTCCCTTTCAGTCTTCCACGTGAAAGCATATTTTGTTTATGTGACGTCACGGCGACGAAACGTCGCGCGACAAAACGTCCGGTTCCCTTCACGGGCACGCATGATGATCTTATTTTTATACCTTCAATCCAAGTGTGCTTGTGGATTCTTCCTCTTTGAAGTCTTCCGATTTTTCAAGACTCGCAAGACATTCGAGCCTAGAGCATCTTGAGAGAGGCGCATTCTTTTTTTCCCGTGTGTTGGAACGCCTGCCTTGTCTCATCCAACACCTCCAAATCATGAATCATGCACTCGCCCATTCATTCTTGGCACACTTCTCAAGTTCCATCCAAATTGCGGCCCTGCAGCACTGGCAAACTTGCGCCAGAGTGATGGAATGAGGTGTGGGATGTTTGTGAAAATTCCAGAAGAGTCAAGAGTGCGGCAGAAGAGGACTTGTGTTGCAGTTGCAAGCAGACAGCACCAGAGATTTCAAATACCTAAAGTTAGTATTAAAAGTCTCTGGACAGCACCAGCCAGACTTCAGCAATTCCCTGGGCGAGGCGTGAGCAACAATGTTGCAATCATTGTCCGTCAAATCCAGAAGCATCACGCCACCTGACACCTCCGCTCTGGCTCACCTGAGCGGCATGACACCCAGCTGCGATCTTTGAATTGTTCACCAATCGTTTTCATCTGTGGGGCCAAAAAAGTTTCATGCACAAAATCTCATGAAAAAAAAAAAATTCCGGAGAAAAATGAAAATACTTCTTCCTTTTTACGCTTCAGTGAAACCGGGAAACTTCCGGAATGTTCGAACCGGATGAGTGATGACAATTCAATGCGCAACATTATGATTGGCAGCCTCTGATGGGCCGTGGGCAGCGGTGATTGAAAATGCAACATTTGGACAACCTATAGGAGCAAAAGAACCCTGAAATCGAGGAATCTGATGGGGGAAAGGACAATGTGACCGTACAGTTTTCAAAAAAAAAAAAGTCAGCGAATTTTCTGGTCGTGAATCCTGAAGTGGAATCCAGAAATTTGCAACTCTTTGGATTGTGGTTCCGTTGAACTTTTGAATTGGCAGCTTCGAGCACATGTGGACACCCATGCGACATTGCTTGCTGCTTTGGCCTGACGTCTGATGAAATTCAAACAAACCAAACAAAAAAAAAACTTCTTGTTTTTTTGTGGGGTTGTTGATTTATTTATGAACAACCATGCCTTCCTTCCAAAAATAATCTGTTGAAGGGAGGATCAGGAACCTGAAAGAGAAATCGTGGTCATAAAAAAAATAAAAAATCAACAATTCGAAGCAAGAGCATCATGTGACAAATAGTTATGTCCGTAATGAAAAGGTACACATGCTTTGGACAGGGTTTGGCAGAGAGATAGTGACGCGCCTTTCATCCCATTTGGCCACTGTCTCGTTCTTTGGTCTGCACGACGACACAAAAGAAAATAAGTGGTGAAAAAAAAAACAAAAAAAAAAAAAAACAAAAAAAAAATAACAAAACACCCTGTGGTGCAACAAGCACTTCGTCGCACGGTGTCCCCGCGAGGCGTATTTTATAAATCAACACGAATCCGGCAATGTCCCGATTTGGCGTGTGGACAAAAAGCAAAATAAAGCTAACCTAACCTCACCTTACCAACCCAACAACCCTAACCGAGCCTAACTAACCTATCCTGACCCATTTTCTATGTTCAGTGTTTTCTTGCCTTTGTAGCGAGATATGGCTGAGGAGCGTTGTTTCATAAAACAACGGAGTTTGGTTCCAGTCTTCGTCCTTGGAATCGATCTACTGGAACTTGATCAAAACGAATGCACAAAAATTAGCTCGAAGCTAATTTTCTTCCAGATGGATGCAGCGGCATCAGTCCTGTTTGCCAACTAGTGGCCGACTGGCCACCCAAGATCTGTGTCTTGGTGCCCTTGGCCCTCCTCTTGCTCATCTTTCTCGATTCGTGCAATAAATCAGAGTTGGACATTCAAAAACACGTTTACAGTGACATGTACATACAGAAGGGACGAACTATCTACAGAAATTTCTTACAACTCTTGGTAACAGTTCGGAATGCCGGCCACATTGAACTGAACGAGTTATCACCATTGCTCTCTTCTATACTTATAGCTAACTAAACCTGACCGAACCTGACCTTTCCCAACCTAACCTGTCCTAACACACCTTTCCTGACCTATCCTACCCTACCCACATCGTCCTCAACTTCCTATCCTATTTTGGCTGCTTGAGCGTGTGTGAAAACTCGTCCAGTTCAGCTTTTTTCAAATGTCGGCAGGTACCTATTCCGAACGGGGGAACAGAACTGGTCCTACTGCTATTTGGTCCTACCGTAACCTGGTCCGACCGTAATCTGGTCCTACCGTAATCTGGTCCTACTTTTTCTTTGCGCCTCGAAAAAATTCGATCCAAATTTCATTCGATCCAATTAACAGTAGGACCAAGTTACGGTTGGACCAGGTTACGGTAGGACCAGATTATAGTAGGTCCAGGTTACAGTAGGACCAGGTTACGGTAGGACTAGATTACGGTTGGACCAGATTACGCTAGGACCAGATTACGGTAGGACCAGATTACGGTAGGACCTGATTACGGTAGGACCAGATTACGGTAGGACCAGATTACGGTCGGTCCAGATTGCAGTAGGACCTGGTTACAGTCGGACCAGGTTACGGTCGGACCAGATTGCGGCAGGTCCAGATTACGGTAGGACCTGGTTACGGTAGGACCAAGTTACGGTAGGACCAGATTACGGTAGGACCTGGTTACGGTAGGTCCAAATTACGGTAGGACTTGGTTACGGTAGGACCAGGTTACGGTAGGACCAAATTACGGTAGGACTAGATTACGGTAGGACCAGATTACGATGGGACCTTGTTATGGTAGGACCAGGTTGCGGTTGGACCCGGTTACGGTAGGACCTGGTTACGGAAGGACCAAAAGCCAAACCGCATTTTTCCCCGAATTTCTGGATGTTTGCGCTGAGGTAGTTGTGTTGTTTTTGTTCTAAACGTGCTTGCACTCCTGTTGCCGTAAAGATAGAGACAAAAATGGGCGCAATAACCGCTGGGTGAATTTTTCACGACTTTGATGGGGGAGTAGCCGGAGGGGGCAAGCCAGATTGGGTTAAGTTAGTTCAGGTTAGGTTAGGTTAGGTTAGGTTAGGTTAGGTTAGGTTAGGTTAGGTTAGGTTAGGATAGGTTGGGTTTGATTTCTGTCTTTCGTGATTCATCATTAATTTGCAGCGGGGTACTTTTGAGGACCAGTATCAAAACAACACAACTGCCACTGCGAAACTGTGCCTGCATTTCGGACCAGATCTCAGTAGGACTTAGTTACGGTAGGACCAGATCACGGTAGGACCAGGTTACGGTGGGACCAGATTACTGTAGGACCAGATTACGGTAGGACCTCGTTGCGGTAGGACCAGGTTACGGTTGGACCAGATTACGGTAGGTCCAGATTGCGGTAGATCCAGGTTACGGTAGGTCCAGGTTACGGTAGGACCAGATTACGGTAGGACCAGATTACGGTAGGACCAGATTACGGTAGGTCCAGATTACAGCAGGTCCAAATTACGGTAGGACCTGGTTACAGTAGGTCCAGGTTACGGTAGAACCAGGTTACGGTGGGACCAGATCACGGTAGGTCCAAATTACGGTAGGACTTGGTTACGGTAGGACCAGGTTACGGTAGGACCAGATTACGGTAGGACCAGATCACGGTAGGTTCAGATTACGGTAGGACTTGGTTACGGTAGGACCAGATTACGGTAGGATCAGGTTACTGTTGGACCAGATTACGGTTGGACCAGATTACGGTAGGACCAGATTACGGTTGGACCAGATTACGGTAGGACTTGGTTACGGTAGGACTTGGTTACGGTAGGACCAGGTTACGATAGGACTAAAAATGAGTAGGACCAGGTTACGGTAGGACCAGGTAGCAGTAGGACCACTTCCTACGACCCATTCCGAACTGCAACCCAACTCTTCACCTTCTTTCTTGCTCCGGATTTTTACATGCGGTCAGATGGAAAAGTGCCCGATTCGTATAGATTAATCAAATACGCCCCCGGTGGCGAGTTTACAAACCCTGCCGCGAATTTAGATGGCTGACCGGGGCCCCAGCGAGCATTGTTTTTCCGAGTGGGAACACGGTTAAAATAGGTCAGGTTCAGATGCTTTTGGTGAAAAATATTTTTGTTCTTGCGAGTGCATCAGGGCCCCCATCGAGCATTCTTGCACAAAACGATCTCTGCCATCTTATACTGTGTTTACATCTGAATTTTTAATGATCATTAAAAGGAAGCTCATTAATCGAAGCTGTCGATTAATGATCATTAATTTTAGGCGTTTACAACAAGAATAATTAATGATAATTAAAAATGAAAAATAAATTATGTTCCGGAACGTCATTAATCGAAAAAATTGGAAAAAAGTGTTGACACTTGCGAAATTATTGATCATTAACTTTTTAAATGACATTAAAAAACAGATGTAAAAGAGGGTATAGTCTAACGTCGGGGCATGGTTTGTAAAAACGCCCCCCCCGCATCCGTTCAAGAATAACATGATACACCCATATGCAATTGAAGAGGCTTCTGTGATTGGAGCCGAAACGATGTCGTCGTGAAGACTAAAAGAATAGGACAGAGGTCAAATGGGATCAAAGGTGAGACAAAGGTACCCAACTCAAGAGAAAAGTTCAAAAGCTGAATGCTGAAACAAGACAAGTCACAAAACCCAACTGATGGCAGTTCTAAACTGTTTTGCGACATTATTTCCAAGTCCCTTAACTTTAGTTTGCCGAACTGCTATTCTATCAAACCCAGTCAACGTCGAACAGACAATGGCCTTGCTGTTTCCGCTCCAATTTTTAAAACTAATGTGATCTTCAATTCATTTTTTCCTAAAACCATCAGGGACTGGAATGGTCTCCCCTCGACCTCAAAATTCATCTCCCGCGCTCGCATTTCCCCCGGCGTCGCACCTCTGACTTGAGTTTTTCCGACCTTTTCTGCGAATGTTGATTAGTGTTTTGTTTGCTTTTTTTTAATGCTTGACGAGGCCATAACTGGTCCTGATATCTCTGTGTGTGTTTGTGTCCTGTCACCAGGTCATTTGTGACAGTATTTGACGATAATAATAAAATAAATAATAAATAATAAACAGTAGCTTTGCCAGGATTTCCAGATTAGGGGGGTGTGAAGATTTTGAGGGGGTCTTATCTCGAGGAAGGATCTGGGCGCAGCTCAGAAGGGGGGTCTGGGGGGCTGACCACCAATATTTGGGGTCTGGGGCAGCGCCCCAGCGGGGTTCCAAGGGGCAGAACCCCTGGCGGGGGGTCTGGGGGGCGGAGCCCCCAGAAGCTGTGGAAATTTTGAAATTTGAGCGATCATTTTGGGGTCAAAATTGGTGTTCAAGCGGCCAAATCTGCCATGGCGAGCCAACAGCACGGACCATCTGTGTCTTTGTTGGCAGCCAGCCAAACTGATTCGACTCACCAGGGTTTTGGCCAATTTTTCTGGGGGGTGTAGGTGATTTTCTGGGGGGGGGGTCTGGCAAAACTACTGGTTCCAAAGATCTTTCTGTCTGGGTGGGGACATGTGGAGTTGGCCAAGTTCGCGGACAATAATTGCTGCGTTCTGCGCAGCACTTGCTGCTCATGCAGCCCTGTTCGATGATGATTTTTTGCACAAACGTCGGCTGTTTGCAAAAATGCCCATCGAATACCGTCATATCTCCATTTTCCAAACATTCCACATTCCTGTCCAACGGGCAACGAACAAGAGAAATGACGATCATCGCGTCTCGATGAAAGTTTGCGTGACCACTGACTGTCTGACTGTGTTTGCCAAATATGCTGACTTGTCAGGTACGAGTTCGCAACTTCCTTTTTCTGTGCTTCACATTTTTTTTTTCAATTTTCATTTTTTTGTGAATGGACTTTTCCACCACTCTCTTCTCTTTGTAGGTCAGTCGGAATCGACAGCCGTTCTCCGCCATTTGATCAGACGACAGTCAGGCTGTGGTCCTGTGGTCCGGTCGTGTGTGCTTTTGGGCCAAATCGGACAGGACTCGTTGGACAGGGCCAACATGGGTCTTGGCAAGACATGAATTGTGCCGCTGTGGTCTCTCCTGCTCGATTCGATCTTTGCTTGCAGTGGAGTCAAAGGCAACAATCGCTTTCTGACCGGCTGATGACAGTTCCACCTTCAGTTCCACTTTCGTTCGAGACGAGCAACGCGATGTGTCCGCCTGCTTTTTGGCCCGATTTTCCGCCGATTGACACAATTGACACCAAAACAGGACACAGTGTTGTTGTCAATCTTTGAGCCATGGGCTGATGGCAGAGGGTCCCAATGAGCTGGGAATCGCTCTCTGCTGCCCACCAGTTTGCTGCGACCCACGACGCCTACCCTTGAACAGTTGTTGCGGGTCTTTTTTGCTTTAACCGCAGACTGACTCATTAGCCTTGGAGTTGGTCGATTTGCCTTCGGAACTGAGGTATTGTGAAACTGAAAATTTTATCACAGCAGCAATGTCGGCTCAGTTCTCAGTTGCGTTCGGTGTCATTTTACTGGTTAAGTTACGTTTCCTGTAATGTTTTTTCGTTGCAGCGTTTTTCTTTCCATGGAAGAAAAACGCTGCAAGGAAAAAACACTGCAGGAAGCGCAACCTTCCAGTAGAATAACCCGAACGAAACTGAGCCAAAATTGCTGCGTATGATTGAATTATCCGTTACACTACACATATTTCGTGACTCGGTGGCCTTTGGGGGCCAACCCGCAGCCCATAGGTCTTTGGGCTTTCTTGTTGGCACACGTGGGACCTGGGTCACATGACGTAAGCGACAAGCGTTTGGGATTGCATTTTTTGGACCGACCGATTGGCCATTTTCATCGGCTGGAAGTGTGGATGTGGGAAGGAAGTAGGGTGAAGAAATACGAATATTTATATGTATTTATATTTTGAATGAAGAAATTGAAGAAATATTTTTTTTGATGACTTCGTTTTTCGTTTTCTCATCCCAGTTTTGTTTTGGTCTTTGGTTGTTCCTCATTTTCCATTCGAATCTTGATCTGTCGACAGGACAGGCACCACTCATTCATGGATAGGGACCTATATGATGAAGTTATCGATTAATTGGACATATGTGTGCAGCAGATTGAAGGATTAAGGTCATATTGATCTTATAAAATGTACGGCACAGATCCAAGTCGCAAGCAGGTTCGGAAATGTCGACGGAGGTATTCGAAAAGAAATAAACAGGTTAGAAAGACAAGCAATTAAGACAAGTTAGACAGGTTATAAAGAAAGCGGGTGAGAAAGACAAGCAATTTTGAGGCGAACATCAACCACAGGACGTTGACAAAAACAATAGGCACCGTTATATGGGTGGGGTCAGATCAGGTTTGGTTTGGTTGGATTTGATGAAGAAACAAAGAGAAAATAAACCGCAAATAACGTCCCGGCAGTTGGCTGCAGAAAATGCAGCTGCTGTGATTGTAAAGTTTACCCAATTAAGCTCCTCTGTCCTCTGTTTCTCCAATTTCGAAGTTAGATGGACAGCACTGACTGACAACTGGAATTTTGGCATCTTTCTACGCTGGTGTCGGTCCGAATAAAAAATAAACCGGCAGCGCTCAAACCATATACAAAAGTGATGAAGGACTGACTGATGGACAAACTTCGACCTTTTTCAGCCGAGAGTTTGCAGGATTTGACCCTTGTGGCCGTGATAAAAGTGTTGCAAATGACAAACGTTTTTCTAAAACGTCACGCTGGCAAAAGGATGAGAGGTTGCGGTACGTGTTACAAATGCCGGCCGGCACCGAATTTGGATCCGGCGCCCTTCTACCAACCGTTTTTTGTTTTTTTTTTTTTTGTGTCCGGAAGGTCGAGAATGGAAGAGGAAGCAACCGTCTTTGAACGTGTATCCCTGAGCCTGAGGATGTACGACTGCCGAATAGCACTCCTCCTTTAGGACTGCGCTGCGTTTAAAAGGGCTGTCGCCTCGAACGGCGCAACTCGGCCAAAATCGATGCAATTACTTTTCCTTCCGCTTCTTGTCGTTGCAGAGCGGAGGAAAGGGACCAACCGAATTTGTTGACGGAACGAAATTCTCTGCAATAGATATAGAGTAGCGGCTGCGACTGACAGTTAACGAAATTCGGTCAAAGTTCGACATGGCAAAGTGGGAGGTGACAAAGTGGAAGCCTTTGGAAGGACGGACAATTTGCGAATCTTGCAGCGTGAAATCTTGAAAATTGTCGCGGACGGAAGCAGTCGAGCATCCCAAGCTCTTGCGAGTGAAGCTTTCTTTTCGAAAAGGGCGCTGTGTAGGCCTACTTGAATAGCAAGTGAGGCAGTTGGCGTTTTCGAGTGAAGCCAGTTGGCGTCCATCCATTAGAAGCTGGTGGTGTTAGCTGAGGATCTGGAAAATGTCTTTCGTCGGCAGGAAGGTAAGAAAATCATGGAGCTCACAACAGAGAACAGGTTATGAGGTCACGGTTTTTTGCCAGTGACCCTTAAAAGGTTGGACGTTCTCTCCCTGCTGTCTATGCCTCATTTTATGGTCTTCATTCGTCAAATGCCCATTACGTAACGGCCTGTCCATGTCTGGGGGGCTGTGAGCGCAAGTCAAGTGATTCATGAACCAAACAAAGTGATTGGGATGGAATCTTGGTTTCATGGAGAGAATTGCTGGCGAGGTAAAACTCTCACCAGGTGAAGCAGGCAAGGTGATCAGTCAAAAAACTCTGCGACTGCTGTGTTGTGCGGCTTGAATCTGGTTCAGTCCAGTGTCCATGTTGTCGGAATCAGCCAGGGATTAATTTTTGAAATTACAAGCTGTGCGGTGTGCATTTATGACAAAACGGGTTGCATGTGTAAATGGGTTGCATGGCAGAAGTTTTTGATAGTGCACGATGTCCCCCCCTCCAAAAAAGAAGCACTGGAAAATAGAGGTAGGTACCCCCTAATCGACTTTCTTGCTGCTGCTGAACAACCCACAAAATACTTGAGGGAGCGCAGCGCTTGGGCCGAGTTTTTGTCTTTGTTTGAGAGCGGTTTTTCAGGCTCATGTTTCCGGTGAAAAATATGACGATTTTCGCACCCTCTGACACATGTTTTTCTGTTTTTCTTTTCCTGCTGTCTCTGCCTGCTGCATCATCTGCTGCCCTGGTTCCTCTGTGTCATTGTCCTGTCTCTGCTGCGCTTGAGTCAATCAGATCGCCTTTTCGAAGCAGGTGAAAGCAATCCATCAGGAGCAAATATCGAAGCTGAGCGTCAAACATCAACACGAGTGTGATATGCTTGAAGACATCAAGTTAGTCAATAATTCCTCCACCTCTAGAGCTTTTCTTTCCCATTTCATCATCTCAAAAAGGGGTAAAACAGCCGCTTAGACTCGGCCTCTTGCAAAAATTGGATGGATCGAGGTAATTTAAGCAATTCAGAAGTTTGGAAAGCAGTTCGATGGCTAACGCAAGCCGAGATGACAAAACTTTTTTTTTAGGAAACCAACGATGGAACTTGGAATTTCGTCATGTCCAGGTGCTGATCGTGATCATCGCATGCCATTTCTGCAGAACAGGATAATGGGCCGATTTTTTTAAAGAAGTCCATCTTTTAGGCCGCGGATTCTTTTTCTTTTGTGTACAAAATTGTGTTAAAAAAAAGAATCCGCGGCCTAAAAGATGGGCTTCTTCAAAAAATCGACCGAATACTCGTAGGCCCTATATCTGCTCCAATGCAATGAACCATAAAAAAGTCGTGACGATATCGATGTCCCATGTTGGTAAACTCATTTAAAAAAACTCATTTTGCAGAAATTAAAATACAGCCATATACGTAGGTACGTATAGGTTTTTGCCATGGTTATACAGGTGTCCATAAAGTCTGTAACCAACGAAAAATCTACTACCAACGAAAAATCTACTGAAATCCTATTCAGTAGATTTTTCGTCGTGTTCGGCCTTTCAAGGACTACCACCACCTCCCCGAGGCCGATCTCGATCGACGCTCAGAGATGTGTGCTTGGTTTTTGGAAACAATCTTAGAGGACGACGGATTCCTCTCGAAGGTGTTATTTTCAGACCAGGCGAACTTTTACGTTAACGGTGAAGTGAATCGGCATAATATCAGATACTGGTCTGACGCCGCAACCCGCATTGGTTCAGCCCAATGAAGCAGCAAGGCGCCCCAAAAATTATGGTGCGGTGTGGCCTCAACGACAGCCATGTTCTCGGGCCTTACTCTTTCCACGAAACAGTTATCGGCGACCAGTACCTGTCGAAAAACACCACACGACGAAAAACCTACCCAACTGCTATGGGTAGAAACTTTATGGAGACCCTGTATAACCATGGAATCGGAAGTTCGAAAATGAAACATTGCAACGGCGTTCTAAAGTGTACTTTTGATACACTTGCTCCTCCCGCATCGTCCCCGCGAGGCGCGAACACATTCAGGCACTGGCACCAGCGATTGGCGCAAATTCACTTTATTCAACAACAGGTAATGCCCCATATTCACTAATTCGTCTTCGGAATTCGCGCGATTAACCACACTAATCACACTCCTTCTCTGTCTGTCTCTTCCCAACAGGAATTTCATTAAGCAGAAGTCTGCAATCGAGAAAACCTATTCAGAGGTCAGTGCTGAAAAAGCGTGTTTTTTCGAATTTTACGAATTATGAGAAAATTACGAGTACAATCTAATTTGTATTAATTTTAGGAATTATATGAATTTGAGTCGTGGGATGGGTACCGGTGTCACACCTTTCTGTGACCTGATCGATCCTGGTTTCGAAATTTCTGCGATATCCAGCAGATGAGCCAGCTTCTCTTGTGCAACTCACGAGTCACGGGGTCTGCTCCGGCAGATTTGTTTTTTTTTTTTAATTTAATTTTAATTTCAAACAATACTGCACCAAATAATATTGGGGGCAGGGAGCACACCGCTCCAAAGTACCTACACATCCGTTTAAAACATCGTCAAATTGAATAAAAACAAAACAAAAACAAAAAGTTCTCCAATTAAAAACAAATGGAAGCAGATGAATACGGCGTGAAACACAGGAGAAATCGCTCCCGTAACGGTGATGCACATAATTTAAATGAATGGGGAGAGAAATCCAAAATGACTCTTTTTTGCGGGAAGTGCCTCAGGAGTGCTTTGGAAACAACCGAGATGGAACGTCAAGGGAATTCCATTCTCTTATTGTTTTTGGAAAAAATGAATTCAGAAGAAAATTGTGCCTGGGTGTTGGATATGAAAAACAAAACCCGTGGTCGGAACGGCGTTGAACAGACTTCAGGCAATAGCAGAAAGGAAGCGAAACAGGGCATTTTTGAAAAACAAGGTCAGAAAAAATTTTTAGCCGGCGGTTGCGTCGCCTATCACGAAGAGGTTCAAGTTGAACCTCTTCAACTTGAACCTCTTTGAAAGTTTTTCAGGACATTTTAAGCACAATTGCAGGACAAAATGGAAATTTCAAGAATGAAAAGGTGCAATTTTTGACCAAACTTCGCATTTTCAAATGTGACTGTCTGGGGCAGAGATTCCCTTGACGGCCAAAGAAAATGTTTGTTTCGAAACACAAAGTTTGCAAAAAACACAGAATTTTTGTCGTCTTGGTAATCTTGTCTTCAACATGTAATCTTTTGATGAAATGTTTGGAGAAGTGCCCCTGTGTGTGTTTCGACCGAGCTTTTGAGAATACGGATGGGCCTCCAGATGATTGGACTCAGGAGAGATGACAGTGGGAAAATGTTTAAAAGGGAATCAAATGAAGGGTGGAAAATTGTTTTAAAATTTTTTTCATGAAGTTATGCGAAAAAAGTTATCCCAGTTGGCCTGTTCAATATGGATTTGTTGTTAGATGGGCTTTTGTTCACAAGAGAGAAAGAAAGGGCCAACCGAACAAGGAAGGTTAAAAAAACAAACAAAAAAAAGTTTCAAGCAAGAGTCTCCATCTGGAAATGTTCCATCCCTGGAAATGCATCATTGAACAAATTTCGCGGGTTGACAATTTTCCCGTCCAGGACATTTCTGAAAATTTCCAGGACATTGGGCAGATTTTTTAAACGAATCCCATCTCAAACACAGCGAACAAAAAGGGCATCTGCGGTGAAAAGGGCAATGTTATTTGCCGCTAAAAGGGCAACCCCATAGAGGGTGTTGACAGACCACGGATTCTTTTCTTTTTAAATGCAATTTTGTACACAAAGAAAAAGAATCCATGGCCTGGATGGGCTTCGTTTTAAAAATCGGCCCATAATTTCTGGAAAATACCAAAATTCCAGGACATTTCCAGCACTGGATTTTTTTCGAAATTCCAGGTTTTCCCGGTCATTCCAGGAAATTCCAGGTTTTCCCGGACATTCCAGGAAATTCCAGGTTTTCCCGGACATTCCAGGAAATTCCAGGTTTTCCCGGACATTCCAGGAAATTCCAGGTTTTCCCAGACATTCCATGAAATTCCAGGTTTTCCCGGACATTCCAGGAAATTCCAGGTTTTTCCCTGACATTTCCAGGAAATTCCAGGTTTTCCCGGACATTCCAGGAAATTCCAGGTTTTACCGGACATTCCAGGTTTTCCCGGACATTCCAGGAAATTCCAGGTTTTCCCGGACATTCCATGAAATTCCAGGTTTTTCCGGACATTCCAGGAAATTCCAGGTTTTCCCGGACATTCCATGAAATTCCAAGTTTTCCCGGACATTCCAGGAAATTCCAGATTTTCCCGGACATTCCAGGAAATTCCAGGTTTTCCCGGACATTCCATGAAATTCCAGGTTTTCCCGGACATTCCAGGAAATTCCAGGTTTTCCCGGACATTCCAGGAAATTCCAGGTTTTCCCGGACATTCCATGAAATTCCAGGTTTTCCCGGACATTCCATGAAATTCCAGGTTTTCCCGGACATTCCAGGAAATTCCAGGTTTTCCCGGACATTCCATGAAATTCCAGGTTTTCCCGGACATTCCAGGAAATTCCAGGTTTTCCCGGACATTCCATGAAATTCCAGGTTTTCCCGGACATTCCAGGAAATTCCAGGTTTTCCCGGACATTCCAGGAAATTCCAGGTTTTCCCGGACATTCCAGGAAATTCCAGGTTTTCCCGGACATTCCATGAAATTCCAGGTTTTCCCGGATATTCCAGGTTTTCCCGGACATTCCAGGAAATTCCAGGTTTTTCCCTGACATTTCCAGGAAATTCCAGGTTTTCCCGGACATTCCAGGAAATTCCAGGTTTTACCGGACATTCCAGGTTTTCCCGGACATTCCAGGAAATTCCAGGTTTTCCCGGACATTCCATGAAATTCCAGGTTTTCCCGGACATTCCAGGAAATTCCAGGTTTTCCCGGACATTCCATGAAATTCCAAGTTTTCCCGGACATTCCAGGAAATTCCAGATTTTCCCGGACATTCCAGGAAATTCCAGGTTTTCCCGGACATTCCATGAAATTCCAGGTTTTCCCGGACATTCCAGGAAATTCCAGGTTTTCCCGGGCATTCCAGGAAATTCCAGGTTTTCTCCCGGACATTGTACGAACCCTGAAATATAATCTCTCACTCACTTTTATTTCTGTTGGAAAATGAAAAATGTCCTGACACATATACGTACGAACCGATTGGAATGTTGCTCAGACCGTGGTCACAATAGCATTGGGGAGCATTCCTCAACGATGGCCTGCGGTCATCCACCTGACCCCCCTCGAGTAACAGGGTATGAACAATGACCTTTCCCCATGTCACGACGACATTCATCAATTTTTCTTTTTCTCCGTCGTGCACACAGGGTTTGCTGAAGTTGTCTGCTACTCACCTGAACAAGAAACTGCTGATTCTACCCGACGTTGAAAATGAATCCGGAAACGAAACCTGGTCAGTGCTTGCTTTGGACAAGTGATTTCGCAATTTGACGTCTTCCTCTTCCCCTCCTCGCTTTGTCACTTTCATCCCTCCCTCTCTGCCTCTTTCTCTTATCCTCACTTCTGCTGATGTTTCCGCCCTCTCGCTCTCCCCATCTCTCTCTCTCTTTCACCCTCCCTCCCGTTTTCTTTCTCTCTCTCCAATCCCTCATGCTCCGGCAGGCAGATTGCATTGGAACCATGTTCGCAGGGAGCATCTTCCATTCGGCCAAAGCGTGGCATGTGCAACACGCAATTTCCCTAGATACAGTAATTGCAGCGCTGTTTTTTGACAGGGGCATTCTCCCCTGTGCGCTTTTTTTTTCGCCGCATATGCAACTCGTGTTTTTCCGCGTTTCACAAATTGCAGCGCCGTTTGTTTGACAGGGGTATCTCTTTTCCCCTGTGCGCCTAATTAATTTGACGAATATGAGACGCAACACGTGTTTTCCAGCGTTTCACCAATTGCAGCGCCGTTTGTTTGACAGGGGCACCTCTTCTGCCCTATGCGCCTAATTAATCCGTCGCATATGCAACACGCCTTTTTCCGCGTTTCACAAATTGCAGCCCCGTTTGTTTGACAGGGGCACCTCTTCTGCCCTGTGCGCCCAATAAATCCGTCGCATATGCAACACGTATTTCTTAGCGTTTCACCAATTGCAGCGCCGTTTGTTTGTCAAGGGCACCGCTTCTCCACTGTGCACCATCCGCGGAAACACACATTTTTCTGGTTTTACCGCATGTTTGTTTGCAGGGATTTGCCTGGCCTTTTCAAGTTCAAAAAGGCCAACTCCATATCTGATCGGTGGCAATGAATGCTGTTTTCCCATGTTGTTTTAAGGAAGGGCTGTGCCTCTTTTTCGTTTGCAACCATTTCTCGATCAACAATATCTCCATAATTTCTCCCCCTTACATTACAGGAATATCTGGACAGTGTGGAGAACCCTGCTTGAAGAAACGGAACGGATCAGCAAAGCCAGATTGGCTGCGGTTGAGATATTCCAGCAGGAGATATGCGAAGACGCGAAACACGTCAAGGCAACGAAAGTACAGGGTGGCAAAAAGGTTGGTCAATGGATGGGTGTTGCCTTGTCAAAATATGATGACGCTTTTTCTGTTGTCAACTTTCAAAAGCTGGGATTTCTCATAGCAGAGGTCGAGAAATCAAACATGAAATATTTTCGATTTTGTGGGAGCTGCATTTGTCGTCTCTCTCTCTGCAAAATGTCAAGAGAGTCCGCCTTTGCAAATTTCTTTTTTTCTCCCAAAACTGTCGCCAGGACGAATGGAGCAAGATAGTGTATCCGCTGCGAGAAAATTGCATTATTGCGTCATCATTCGCTGTTGCCTGCCGGTAGAGCGGCGCTCACGTCAACAGTTCATCCATTGCGTTTGAAGGAAGACATGCGAGTGAATGGCGGACCGCGGTGCGATGCCCACAGAAAGTTAAATATTTCCTGAACAAACCCACGGATTTTGAAGTGGTTGCGTATGGTGCAAAGCTGAAAAATGAGCGCTTCCACACATGTATAATGATCCCAACCTTTCGTCAGGTAAAACTCCTATATCATTCGAGAAACAAAAGTGCTCAAGTTTCGATGTTATAAAATTCCGGGTTCCTGCCAGGTATTTTCAAAGATTGTGCAATTTTTTCCGTTACAACATGGTTACCACCTGCGGAAGAGTTGTAGAGGAAGCCTTCTAGTTTCCAAAAATACCAAAATCGTTGAATTTGAACACCATTTGGCAATTTTGTGAACAGAGCCAGCGCGACATGGCAGCATCGTTTTGTTATCCACTGTAGCCCGTGAACGGTGGGCTTGGGCTTTGGATTGCAAAACAAACCCCTATTTTTCCTGCGGGTTGCCACCATACCTAACATAACCATGCATTGAAAAGGAAGTCAACAACTAAAAGCCGCCTGGAACTGGACTGGCTAAATCAAGCGAAAGAATTGCTTGTGACCACAACTTGCACTCAAGATGAATCAGGGATCGTCACGTCCGTGCCTGTTGAATGCATCAAAGTGGCCCAGGCCCAAATTTCACACGAAAAACAAACCACTGCAGCCGAAAATTGCCACGAGGGCAAAAAATCGCGTCATTCCCTGAAATTCAGCTCATTATCGTTGGTGTAAAAAACAACGAACTTGTCCATGTGCATGGAATGAGACACAGTTCCAAGTTCCAGTTGACAAGTCCTGCGAAAAATAAAATCATCAAAGGCAGGGCATTGCATCACTCGCACGATTTCGGCGCCTGGCAAGGTCGATATGATTTGCAGCACCTACCCTTTCCCAACCCCTCGTAAGTTTGATCATACAGGTGGGCAATGTTCTGCATTCCAGACATCGTTATTCTTCGGAATTTTTGTGACACCTTTCACGAGTGCTTTGGAAGCGATCTCATTCATGGGCCGGATTTGGATGCCTGGCGCCCATAGGCACTGACAATGTTGGCGCCCCCAATGCAGCCAGGAATTTTTTGGACTCCAGAGGCGATGCGTTGAGCGAAGCGCAAAGTCGGGGGAGGTTTTTAAAAACTAGAACCTCGAATGGTGCTCAGAATGCTCTCTTCAAAAACAGCATTTTTCCGCACAAACTGGAAAAATGCTATTTTTGCAAAAAAGTTTACATTTCAAAGCTGCAATGTGCTGCTAAAATAAAGTACAAAACAAAAATACCTGCATGCAGCAGGATGGGGTGGCAGAGTGCAAGAACGGCGTCCCATTTTCACCTGAAAGAGTTGACACTTCGTTACTTTTGCAACAGTAATATGATTTATTCCTGTGTAAACAGCTAGAGACGGAATTTTTTTGTGGTCCACAATTGACCGGCTTATCTTCTCCCTGCCGCAACCACTTGAGCAGTTCCCAAAAAAATAATCCAAAAAAAAAAACACAAAAAAATGGTCCCGTCGCCACTTTTTGCCGCCCTCGCAATTTTGCCGCCCCGGTCCCGTGCCGAAGGGCCTGTTGGCAGTGACCGATTTGTTGAAAGTTAACTGGGGGGGGGGTAATCCGCAATTTTAGGGCAAAATACCCACATTTATGCATAAAATACCGCAATTTTGTGTAAAATATTTTTCAACTGGGGGGGGTAACATCCCCCGTACCCCCTACAAATCGCGCCCTCCCTGTTGGCTAATCCAGCTCTGCTCATCTCTGACCATCAAGATTGAGGTCTGTTGTTCCTTGAAACAAGGGCCTCACTTGGGGGGGACAGGGTGGCCCCTCTTTCAAGAAGTGCCACCAGCGGCTCGCTTGCACCTCCCTGACATGTGTTATTGTCTCGCACGGACATGAAATTTGGCCTCTTGAAACTAATTTGCACCCAAAATTGGCCAAAATTAACTTCAAAATTCAAAACTTTCTTCAGCTTTTGGGGTCTCCGTCCCGACCCACCGCCAGAGACTCTGCCCCTTGGAACTCAGCTCCGGCTCTGCCCCAGACCCTGGTTACTGGGAGCACCGTTCACAGGCCCCCGTCTGGGTCGCGCTCATATTTTTCACCAACATAAGCTCCCTGCGAATACTGACTTCTCTCTCATTTTAATTGGCTTTTCTCACATATCCGTCCAACTCACGTCGGTTTTTCGAACATTTTCTTGTGTGCGAACATTTTCTTGTGTGATGTTTGGGGTCAAATGTTGCCAACAAACGCGGGATGAAACCCGGAAATATTCGTGTCCGTTTTCAGCAAAGCCGCGTTTCAACACAAATCATTTTCCTCATTCGAAAAACAGATGAACTAAGAACAGCGCTGCCATCTCCCGAAACAACACTGAAACAAAGGAGATGACTCACTTTTTGCTCCATCCATCCTGCTGTCGCTGTATGGAACGCTTTGTCGCTTTGCCACGCGAGTGAACCGAAATTTACACTTCCACAGCTGTCGTTTCCCGCAGCACCAGTCGTTTTGTCCAACCATGAACTTTTCAAGAACAGTGTATTTGCTCCTTCATCTTGCATTCCACCTATGCGAATGTATCATGGTGTTTGAAAGTGCGTTGCATTTATTGGTGTTTACTGGCCCCTCGAATGTATTTTTGTTAGTAGAGTATGCTTTTTGTTGAAGAAGAAAACCATCACATATGGTGTCCGCGCCATTCTCTTCCTTACATATATTCCAGAACCTCGAAGACCTTCATGCCATTCAGAAGGAGGTGTTTATAACGGTTCAAGAGCTGGATAAAACGAAAAAGACGTATTTCGATGATGAACACGAAGCATACGAAGCAAGGGAGAAGGCAACAGAAGCAGACGACAAGTTAGTCCTGCAATGGCATCACCTCTCCCTGTCCTAAACCTCTCTCTGTCCTACAATGACGTCACTTCTCCCTCTCCTAGAATGACGTCACCTCTCCCTCTTCTTAAATGACGTCACCTGTCCCTCTCCTTAAATGACGTCACCTGTCCCTGTCATACAATGCGTCACTTCTCCCTCTCCTACAATGACGTCACCTCTCCCTCTCCTAAAATGACGTCACCTATCCCTGTCCTACAATGACGTCACCTCTCCCTCGTCACCTCTCCCTGTCCTACAATGACGTCACCACTGTCTGTCCATCATTGAAGCTGTTAAGCATTGCTGAAGTCAGTTGCTCCAGCTGCTGCGTTATCGCGTGGGCCGCACGATTTTATCTCAAGCTGCGGTTTTTCCCCATCTTCGTGTATTTTTAATATCGTATAAGGAAGCGGCGGATAAAGAGCGTTAAGCCGTTGTGGTTTGTGGACAGGGCGCGATTTACAGTTCCCTTCAAGCGATAAATACTCGCATTTCGTGCAATTCAAACAAAAATCTCCTCGGTCCTCCATTGAGGTAAACCCCACCCCAGTTAACTTTTCAAAATTTCGACACTGATTGTGGAAATTCTTTCCGGCCAGCTGGAACACAAAAAAGTTGAAAAGGCAATATAGAATTTGACTGTTGTCATTGCGTTGACCACATCACATGAGGACATTGACTAAAACTCACATAAATTGGAGACTGATTTCCTGGTCATCTCGAGAGAATGCACAATTTTGACCGAACATTGCTACTAACATTTACGAAGAAGTGTTATCTACCGTGAAAGTTGTTTTTATCGAGACTGTATGTTGCTTGTTGAAACAAACACTCAATGGAAAACACCCGAGAGCGTGCCAGAATTTGAGCAATATCATTGGATCGTGTTTTGAGGGTTTGAGCAAAACCCGATGTTTGAGCTTCTGCAATGTTAGCCAATATTTGATTAGCATCATGTGTTCCAAACATTTTGCGAAAGAGATTTATTTCCATATGGCTTTTTCCAGTAAATTTTTCATGAATTCCCTTCATAAACCTAAACAGCATAAGAAAATCTGATAATTCATGCACGTCTTTTGAACAAATTTCCGATTTTGCTTTTCCAAAATTCGAGATCCTTAATCTACCATACTGGGAAAAATTCATTTTTGAAAAAGAAATATGACAAATCCACAACTTTTTCAGGTCGTCAAAATTCCGGCATATCCAGGCCACTGAGCAAGTAAAACTACACAATCAGCAGCGACATTTGATGTAAACATCTTGTGGAACGTGATTTCTGTTTTGCCCTTCTTTTTTTTGCCAAAGACAACCAAACCAAACCTAACCTATCAACCCTCACTGCATTTTACTTGAAGTCAACCTGATGGCTGGTGTCCACCTGTTGCCTGTTATTAACCCGCTGCTTGAGCTTGATAACCGCCTGATGAAAGGCCCGGAAAACATCCCCGAAATTTGCTAATTCCACATGCAGTTGCCATTTGTGAAGGTCAACCATCACCCAACATTCACTCGGTTTTTACCTGCTCCGGGATGCAAGGGCAACGCAAAATTTAAATTCAAGTGAGCAAGGACAGGACGTCTTTAGTAGGAACTGATTAGTTTCACCCCGACTTCTCTTTCCGATGTGAATGATCTGATCTGATTTCATTTCACAGAATCAAAAAGAAGAAGGGTTCAATCTTCACATCGGTTTCGTCCCTCCAGAAGCAGAGTTCAAAGCTGAATGCAAGGAGAGATGCCAGCAACGTAAAGGCCACATCGGCAAGGAATGCCTACATCCTTGCTCTGGCAGCAGCCAATGCACACCAGAATAGGTACTTCAACGTCGATCTCCAACAGACTATGACGGTAAGTAGGTGGAAGAGATTTGCATAGATAGTAGCGACGAAAGTAATGTACCCATGCATGTGTTTTCATACGTCAGCTTTCAACAGAGCATTCTGGAGATATCAGATTTGACCTCGGTTTAAAATAAAGAGGATCTTTAATTTCTGCAGCATGGAGTTTTTGCAAAAATCTGAACAGTCGCAATTTTTACACATATGAGTACATCAATTCCGCCATCGCTATACAATTGGTTGAAATAATAAACTTTCGGTTCGTAATCTCCATCACCTTTGAATAAACCTTCAGGAACGTTGGGAGTTCTTTTCATATGCCAACAAAGGAAGCACCATTTGGAGTCAATGGTAGCATTCCGTAAAGCATTAAACACATGGCATTCGTGTGACGCGTGAAACTGCACATCGACCTGTTGAAATTAGATGAGCCCTGTATCAGCATGATGTTTGGAATTTCTCCTTGTTGAGGGTTTGGCAGGTCGTTGAAATGTGACTTTTGACATTTTAAAAATTTGGGGTATTCTGGGCAACAATTGCATTTTTGTGCAAAAATTGACAATTGGGAGATTTTTGCGCAAACACACCCAATGTTTTATTATCGTAGCCCCTTGCATCCGCCCCTGAAGTTGGTGGGTATAATCTGCGTGGACTGCCTCCAAACACCCGCCCCTCACAGTTCCTATCCAAATTCTCCTCAAATGTTGAAGTCTGTAAAACTGCCTATTTTTGCATTCTGTCATCAACCTTTTCTGGCCATTGCCTCACTTTCAGGAACACACACCCTCCTCAAGTTTGAGTCAACAATAATTAAACTAATGGGCAATTAGGGAGTAATCACAATGTTGCCAGGCCAAAGCAGGATTTTTGTCGATTCTTCCATGGCGCTATAGTCCATATTTGAATTTCACATTGAAATTAGATGGGATGGGACATGGGATTTTCAGAAATACCTGCCTACGCACTGCATCGGCCAGAGAGTCAATTGAGAAATAGCCGCAAACAGTTTTGAGCTTTCCTTGAAATTCACTCTTGGTGTCCAGTCATCCAATGCTGGCATCCTAATAGCACACTCGGCTGCACACTCCAATCATCTGAATCTCAACGGTCGCTGATTAATGAAGTTGGGACGATTTTTGTTTTCCCTTCTATACTCCTATTTCAGGTCATGGAAGCGGGATTCTATGAGAAAATGGCTGACTATTTGAATCTGATCAGTCGAACGGAACTGTTGACCTGCACCGCTGCACAGACCAGTTACAAGAAACTCAAGGAACAAGCTGAAACGGTTGGTGGTGACTTGACTTGAGTCCACTCCACTTGACCTCTTCTCCATAATGATTCCTCGGTGTTCTGTCATGTCATGTGATTGGAGTTGTCCAATCCAATCCATTGGACTGCTGATGCAACGTTAAACCTTTTTTGAACTTCGTCCTCAAATAGTATATGGCATATAATTCTGTTGATGCCACCGTCCCCCACAGCGAATTTTTTGCGGGGTCATTTTTGAGGATGAGAAATGCCCCACTCGACCCGATTGCCCACTCTAGCATGCGCATGCACTTTTTGTGCGCAATGGAAATTTGATCTCTGAAACAAATATTGTGCTCAAAATGAACCCAAATTTCAAAATTTCTTCAACTTCTGGGGGCTCTCCAACTTCTGGGGGCCATGCAGGGGCTCTACCCCTTGGAACCCGCAAGGACTTAGCCCCGGACCCCACTGTTGGGTTGCCTTTCGTTAGGGGGACGCCGCGACATCACAAGAGTGTCGATGGGAAACGCAAAATACGTTGATCGATATGCAAAATTTGGTCTCCGCTAGGCCCTGACTCCCGGTTGGATGAGGCCCTGGTGGAAATTCCGACTCTGGGCCACAGCCGGCCTGAAAAATGAAGCTCACTATTCATCAACAATGCCAAGCAGATCGCATTTACTGATATTTGTTAATTATTTCTTTCTCCCAGGAACGATTAGATGCAGGCCAGTGTGAGAGGTTTCGTAATTGCCAAGAAAGGAGTTTTGTTCCATCCCAGGATTTAAAAATGGCTTCTCTATCTCGCTCTCTATGCCTCCCTACCTCTCTCCTAGATGTCCCGTTCAAGCGGCCTGAAAGCGTGGACTACCCACTTTCCCGTCCTGAATCAGATTTTCTCTATCCCTCCTTATATCTCTATCTCCTAGATGTCCCGTTCAAGCGGCCTGAAGGCGTGGACGACCCACTTCCCCGTCCTGAATCAGATTTTCGAATATGATTTTGAACCATGCGACGGCGATGAGGTCGAACACATATCAACCGAACACAATGCCCTCAACGCAATGAACCAGGAGGGGAAGAAGTGGGCTGCGAGGGTGGTCAAGGAGATCAGGACAATCAAGGACAACATCAGGATCCTACAGACACTAATTGCACTTCAGGAACAAGGACACAAGGTACGATAACATAACATCCTGTAGTGTTGATAACAGCTTCACCTTTGGATTGTGCGTGATTGGGGGAACAAACCGATCAGATGCGGAGGACTGGGTTAAACATGAGACAGAATCACAAGCTCAGGGCCAGATTTGTCCAGAAAATATCAGAACAGAGCGACCATTGGCCAATTAGGTCGACACCAGAAAGATGCCCCAGTCAGCTGACGGGACAACCAAAAACAAACATTGGAGAAGTGCGAAAATAATAGCCAGAAATATGCATAGAAATAAAATTTACTGCACAAGTACGTCCACTGAATTGGGTATAAAGTTAGCTGGGGTCGAAATGACCTCGACCAATTCTCAAACTTTAAATGGGTGAGAAGCGGGGAGATCTTGTGCGCCATTTTCAACATTTCTGTGCCTATTTTCAACTTCATTTTTTGTTTTGTTTTTCAAAAAAATTACAGTGCTGCTCAGCACATGGCCAATGGCCAATTCGGTGGAAGACCATTCTGGCAATAATTTGATTTCTATGCACAACTCTACTCTCTTGTTTTCTTTTGACGCATCCAAAAATGTGGAATTAACTTTTGCTGATTATGATCAAATGCTTTCTCTCTTTCTCCCCCCCACACAGACTGAACCAGATGATCCAAACGGCCTTGATATCGGCACCAAAATTGAGAATATCATGAAGACGATACGGCGATCAGAGGTTGGTACTAATTTTGACAGAGATCGTTTAGTGGTGTTGGTTGCATCACTTTTGCAGAGCCTCTTTTGCCTTACGTCATGCAGGCTCTGAGAATCAGAATTCATGAAATTTGGGAATTCTTGAAAATTTCAATGGAAAAGTTGGGGTTCGCAAGAACATCGAGCATCGTAAATATTCCTATCGCTCGGGGTGCTTTCAACAAATCAAAGCATAAACGTCTTTGATGGAGGTACTAAAGGAAGGAAGATGCAGAAACTATTCAGTTGTCAAGTATTGTAATGGAGTCCAGGATTTTTGGAAGTGGGCACCCCAAAGAGAAAAAGGGGTGCCCCCCACAGAAGCAGGTGCAGGCGAAAACTTTTTGGTAAATTCAAATTTTTCTGATTCCGTGCTGCGAGAACATGGTACAAAGGCGTTGGGTATTTTTCAATCTCCATTTTAGCGGCAGTGATTTTTGTTGCTGGGACTCGGGAATGTTTCCTTTTTCAAAAACCTTTCCCCAAAATTGAGCTATTCGTGAATAAACACCTCTGTGTCCACTGCGTGTCTGATCAGCTGTTTTATCGTATTACACTGTTTTTTTTTCTTTATAATTTCCACAGACATCCAAATTCAAGGCGGAAGCAAGGATCGAGAGGCTGAAGGAAGGAGGAGGTGAGACACGGTTGACGGGCTGGGCTGGGACAAAAGAATGGGGTGATGGGGACATCAGGGTCTGACAGTAACGATCATAGGGGGTATGTCTGCTTTGCACCACAACAAAAGTTGCCTTCATCGGGGGATGAACACAGGAATGGTGGTCAAAAGAAGAACACAAGCATAAAAATGCAAAAGTTGAATGACTTCAGATCGGGAGAGGCGGGGTTGGCAATACAATATTGTCAAGGATGGACATTGTGCGGGGGTTGGGAATTTTTGGTGGAATTACATGAGTGTGGGCAAAAGCTGTTGGTGGTTGGGGGTGATAAAGCCAAGACATGTGGGCTTCAAATCTGGGGGGCGGGTTAGTTGTGCAATTTGAGAGAATTCAGAGACCTAAATGAGTACTGTGCTGATATTTGATGAACGGAAGAAACGTGAATGAAAAAGTCTCCCCATTTTCACAAATATTGATTAATTTTTCTCAATTATTCTCCACAGTCAGTGTCGATGAGTGGCTGCAGGCAGCAGAGAGTCTGGGCGTATTAGAAATACCACGGACAACAAGCATGATCTCAATACGAAGTGACATATCCACAGGGGTAAGTCAAAGGAAAGACAAAACATTTTCCAATCGTGCAGAAGAGATGCAGTTGTCAAAAACTGCAATTTGAGACCAGAGTCAATATAAGTCGCCAATATAGTACCTGGCACACAGGAATTGTGATACGAACAGAGGCTTTTTATAACACTGGGCAAACACAAAGACACAAAATTCAATGCACTAGTGAATTGATGTGCTTGTCGAAATTGCATTTGGAAATCCGAACCTCATGGTGAAAACAGGAACATTCAGGACGAACTGCCTTCCGATTGTCCACAGCAGAAAGCACAGTCCTAATAACCAGAAATGATGTCCCAAGAAACGGGTCACTGAGCATGACTGATCTTTTTTGATCACGATTTTTCAAGTAACCCTAAAACCTTAAAACCCTAAAAATCTTCGAGGAAATACTCTCGGTTGAAACTAAAGGGCGTTATTTCAACAGAGCTCTCCGGCGCTGTCAGATTTTGACCTCGGATCTTAAAGAGGATCCTTAATTTCTGCTGCATGGAGTTTTTTTTTTTTTTTTTTGTAAATCTCAACAATCAAAATTTATCACGTAATTGGGCAAAATTTAGATTTTTTGCCAAATATTTTGGGAAACTCTCGATTTTGCATCCTAGATGATCCCCAATTTCAAAAGTTCCGTCCATTTGCAGACTTCGCCCCACACATCCCCTCCCCTGCCAAGGACTCTGCTGGTTGGAACCCTGCTGAGCTCTGATACAGACCCATGTTGGAGACGCTCCTCTATCTGCCATTGGTGTACATGTAAAACTTTTCGGCCAGGTGGCCTCAAGCATAACCAGCCCAGGACCATGGGGAAATTCCCTGAAATTCAAGGACAGGTGGAAAAAGTCCGGGACATTTCTCCAGCACCGCATAACCAGGCAATTTTCGCCGACAAGAAGTACAGACAGACACACATCGCAGTCTCTGAATGTGTTTGAGAGGGCAAACCCTTGTTTTTGTTTCACATCAGCGATCCATCACTGATCTCATTTCACTTAATTTCTGTGTTGCCCTTCAAGGATTCCTTCTACGACAGTGATTTCGATATTGTCGGCACATCGGAAAGCCATGTTGCACAGGTCGATGGGACCTACACAGAAGGAGGAAGGGAAGATTTGGTCAAATCGAAGGTTGACATTGAGATCAGTAAATACGATAGTCCAGTTGTGCAAAAACAGCAGGATGAAGATGAGTTCAGCGATGACGAAGTTGCCTACGATGGTTAGTTGAATTGAAACTATAGTTCACCCTGTTGATTCATCTCATGCATGAGAAAAGCTCTGCTCATGCGCACTTGACGTTTTCCCGGACCGTGAACTCAAGAAGCCCAAGTTGCAAATCATACTCGGGAAAAGCTCTGCTCATGCACTTGACGTTTTCCTGGACCGTGAACTCAAGAAGCTCAAGTTGCAAATCATACTTGGGAAAAGCTCTGCTCATGCACTTGACGTTTTCCTGGACCGTGAACCAGTGGCGTAGGCAGGATTTTGGCAAGGGGAGGGCGGAGAGGCGAGTGAGCGGGGGGTTTTGGGGGCGGCAGCCCCCCAATTGTGGGGGGTCTGGGGGGCTGCTGCCCTCAGCAGGGGTCCAGGGGGCAGAACCCCTGGCGGGGGTTTGGGGGCGGAGCCCCCCAAGGTCCAAAGCAATTAGTGAATTTCAGGTTCCTTAAAATCACTCCCTGGGCCTCCCACAGACTTTTTCGCACTGATCTGTGCTCAGGGGGTTCTCATATCTCCTGCCACCTCAGGTGTGCCACTGGCAGAATTCATGAGTCTTGATGCAAAGTAAATGTCTACCTGCTTCATTTTCAGGTCCACACAGTGAAAAAAAATGAAAACTTGAGAAAATGTCAAAATCTCGATTTTTTCTTTTCAATTTCAGTTTCAACGGCATTTTATCTACACATTGACAGTTGTGGTTGGGGGGCGGCCGCCCCCCCCCGCCCCCGCCTACCTACGCCACTGCCGTGAACTCAAGAAGCCCAAGTTGCAAATCATACTCGGGAAAAGCTCTGCTCATGCACTTGACGTTTTCCTGGACCGTGAACTCAAGAAGCCCAAGTTGCAAATCATGAAAAGCTCTGCTCACGCACTTGACGTTTTCCTGGACCGTGAACTCAAGAAGCCCAAGTTGCAAATCATGAAAAGCTCTGCTCATGCACTTGACGTTTTCCTGGACCGTGAACTCAAGAAGCCCAAGTTGCAAATCATACTCGGGAAAAGCTCTGCTCATGCACTTGACGTTTTCCTGGACTGTGAACTCAAGAAGCTCAAGTTGCAAATCATACTTGGGAAAAGCTCTGCTCGCTTGACGTTTTCCCGGACCGTGAACTGAAGAAGCCAAAGTTGCAAATCACACTTGGGAAAAGCTCTGCTCATGCACTTGACGTTTTCCTGGACCGTGAACTCAAGAAGCCCAAGTTGCAAATCATACTCGGAAAAAGCTCTGCTCATGCACTTGACGTTTTCCTGGACCGTGAACTCAAGAAGCTCAAGTTGCAAATCATATTTGGGAAAAGCTCTGCTCATGCACTTGACGTTTTCCTGGACCATGAACTCACAGCACAAGTTGCAAATCACAATTGGGAAAAGCTCTGCTCATGCAATTGACTTTTTCCTGTACTATGGACGCATGAACATGCACAGTTGCAAATCGTACTTGGGAAAAGCTCTGCTTATGCACTTGACGTTGTGAACATGAGTGCATTTGGAAGGTTCACACACGATGGTTCAACTTCACACACATTTCAAACATTGATTTTGAGGTGAAGTGAAACAGGTTTTGCTCCTGGAAACAAAAAGCAACCAGTAGCTTGCACGGGAAATACAACAATGAAACTCACAGCATTGTGAATAATGTTGGAAAATTTGCAGTCAATTTCGGAAAGTTTGCGGCTCGTTCGCTGTTGTGCGACATTGGAGGAATATTTGCAGTGTTCTAGTCAGGCAATAAAATGTCGGGCGAACGCAGGAAAACTTGCAGCGCATCGGTGAGGCAATTGGCCCAGCCACATTTTCGTCTTAACTGAAATCTTTGCCTGAATTGCAGAATTTCCATTCTCTCTATTGTTCGTGGCTCATGTTTGTTTTAAATGTTTGCAACCTTTGCCTGTAATTTCATGACCTTGACCGTGATGATCGTTGCTGAGAATACTGTCGATATGTTTTTGATAGGAGAAAACTCCAAAAATGTGTCAGTGAATCTGGAAGAGATGGCAGGAAAATTTCACTACATAAGCAGGACAAGATGCAGTTAAGGAGCAAAGACAGTCCTTCCTTTGGCCTGTTTTGTCCTTAGGTGGAGGCCTGCTAACCCGTTATTGATTGGCACATAAATGCTGCAGCTTTTCTTCTTTTTCGACAGAAGCAGCAGCCGCTGCCGAGCAAGAACGGACTCGTCTGGCCCAACAATATCAACAGAATGCCTGGAAGGATCCGACACAAATCGACTGGGGAGATGATACGGCAGCTGCCGCCCCCGCTCCGGTGCCGACCTCTGCCATCCAAAAGAAGCCAGAAGAGGAATGGCCCGCTGCCACATCAGATAAAGCAGGTGCAACGTCGGCAGTTGCAGATCAGTCTGCAGCGGGTGCTGGATCGGATTGGGATCACACTCTGCCACCTGCTGCCGGAGTTGTTCGATGCACCGTCCTGTTCAACTATGAAGTGAGTTCAATTTCACTTTTTGTCATTTTCTCGCTGATTTTTACATCCTCTTTACAAATTGCGCAGTGTTAGAAGTTGCACAGCAACACAATAAAGGCAGTGTGAGAGACTCGCTCGGAAGAGTCCACTTGCTCGGAAGGACAGTTTACACCAGGAAACAATAGACCTCCAAGGGTCGACTTCAGTGAGAAATTCAGTCGATTACGGGACCAATAATTGTGAAAAGTGGCGGACATTACTTCTTTCAACCAGCAGCTAGTGCTCAATACGTGTTCTCTTGGTTAAACCAACAAAGTAACCAGACAAGTGCTTCTCCAACGAGTATTACCACAAAAATAAGTGTATGAACCCTCAATAGTGTTTATGTGCCTCACCTCAAGTGATGAAATGGGGAGCCACCATTGTAATCTGGTCAACAGACATCTGCCCTACGCCAGGTTTGGGTTATAAGTTTAGGTTAGGTTCGAATTTAGTTGAAGTTGGGGATTTGTCCGGGAACCGAAAAAATGACACGGGATTTCAGACGTTGGTCCCAAAACATGTGCATCTGATTTTGCAATTTTATGACGCATCTTTTTCCCATGCAACAAAAGGCCCAGAATGCTGACGAGCTGACAATCGTCGAGAACGAGCAGCTGGAGTTGGTCAACGAGGGTGAAGGTGACGGTTGGATAAGGTGTCGGAACTACAAACGACAAGAGGGTTTCGTCCCTCAGAACTATGTCGAAATTGAAACGGATGCAGGTGGACTGAGCGGGAGTGCTGAGGGATACGGTGGACTTCATTCGCAAATATCATTCTCATCGGTCGACTACACGGTCGATGAGCCAGAAACGGGTGGACCAACTGCGGACGATGACATGCCGCCACCGTCCCAACCTGCCCCGGATATTTACATTCAAGGTGGGTTGAAGGTTGAAGTTGCATTCTTCTGGAACAAACTCTCATGCTCCAAATGTGGCAATAAAAATCACCACAATATTCTTCATGATGCGCCCTTATCGCTGTCTACTATTAAAAACATTCCTTCTGCCGCAACACACAATCATGCCATTATTGAAACACCGCACCCATGCCCGCCTCCCCTTCCATTCACCTCATCTTTCTACCCTCGTTGCTGGCTTTCTGCCGCTGCAGTTTCTTTACTGACGCCTCTATTTCCACATGCCCTGTGCAATGCCCAATGGAATGGAAGCAATGGCGCCGGAGCCGGGGGGGCAGCTTGCCCCCCCTGGAAAAAATCAGGAGGGGCATTGCCCCTCCTAAAACCCAGATGCTGCCACCGTTGTTGAGTATCTGGCAGGTCCCGCACTGCCCCTCCTATGATCTCACCACAATGGGCATTCCTTCACAAAAGGAGAAACACCAAATTTTCACTTGTGTAAAGGGTAAATGGCAATGACCTTTTCCCAATACAACACTGCCTGCCGAACTCTTTGAATGCTGCGCTGCAATGTGGTTTCATGCATTCCCTCTTTTTGCAGAGAGAATGCAATGCAACTTCCCAATTCAACTCATGGTACCTCTCCTCTTCTCTCTGTTCTCATGTGCTTGCTCAGGTTATACACCACTGCACCAGCAGCACATTGCAGTCTGGTTATTGTTTAAATCACCCCCAGAAGTTTGATCATCCCATATTATACCTGAAAATGTGGAATTATTCATTTTTAGAAAAGGGTCAGTGATGAACCTCTTCTTGTTCCGTTCCCTTCCGTGGATCTGCGGCGGACCTGAGCTGCACTGCAGAGCTGATAGGCAAGAGACAAGCAAGACGGCTGTGGCAAGTTTGTGGCATTGGGAGAAAACTCTTCGTTTCCCTTAAACCTTTTAAATGATGCCCAATTGGCATCATCAGTCTGCATTGAGATCTCAAATCGGTTTCCTACTGTTTCTTACTGCAGTGCACTGGTGCGCTCTGACCGTTCCAATAACACGGGCGAATAACAGGAGGAAGATGGTTCTGTGCTGTTGTGTATCGTGTTATTTTTCACAGTGGTCCGAAAGGCAAAAAAACTATTTTGAGCTTTGAGAGAGCTGTGTAAACTTTGTTTTGCAACCGGATGACTTTATCGATTGATTGAAATCAATTATTCATTTTGTGATGAAAAACTGCTTGAAAAATATCAGTGGGGCGGGACTGAGTCATTTGGAGAATTGAGCTAAATTCGATCAAATTTTGAAGGGATATTTGCGGTTTTTTACTCAAATTGTGTAAAAAAACACCTTTGTCACTATGGCACGGGAAGGGAAGTGACTGTTGAGTTTTTCATATTCCGCAATTGTTCTGAGAGTTGTTTTTGGGTAGCAAATTTTCGCATATATCGAGAGCTTCTGGGGGGCGAAGCCCCCCAGACCCCCCACCAGGTGCTCTGCCCCTTGGATCCCCGCCGGGTGGCTCCCGCCCCCCGGACCCCCCGAGCTATGGGCCGCTGCGCGGCCTTTACGCTTCGCCCCCCTGAAATTTTATACTTCCGGCGCCCTTGAATGGAAGTTTTGCTGCATCTGCTTCACATTTATGAGGCAGCAGACGGTAATTGGAGTCTGACAGACTCTTTGATTCTTTTCATCTGGCAGTGGTTTTCAACATTGGTAGTGGCAGAAATTTTGGCTGCACGTTTAGGCAGCAAAAATGAGTTGGCAGCTAGTGTCGGATGCAGAATCCTTTTGCCTGAAGGTATCCTAACTTCTACGCAGAAGATAAAAAATACCAGAATAACAACACAAACGTGGATGAGAACGTAAGAAGGTGCTAAAACTTCTGCCACAGAGTAGTTTTAGCACCTTCCTACCTTCTCATCATGCCTTCTGTAAGCACAAAAAACCATCTTACAAACATGGATGAGTGGAAACAAGATATTGTGGACTTCGGAATGCAAATACCAGGTGCAGAATGACCGCAGACCACAGATGAGCAAATAGAACTGCTTCAAATTGATCTCATCTGGAGACGCAGTTCCACCATTTACGGCCAAGAGATCATGACGAATTTTAATTCTGACTGAGTTAAATTTTCACCATTTGCTTCAACGGGAAAAATTTAACGGCCTCGACGAAGTAGCGTGTCTTGCAGTGAATGCTAATTTTCAAAATTTTACAAAGAAAATCATTCTATTGATATCAAATTTTCCACCTGCCGCAATCGGACGTTTTTATTTCTGCCAAATTTAAGGAAATAACATCATGCTTGCCAAAAATAACTTGCGGAATTTCGTGCATTTGCACTTCACTCACACCCGTTGTCATCACATACTTGTATTTCTGCTTTAAAACAGATGAAACTGAACCACCTTCAGTAGTCAGTGAAAGGAGCAGTGAGGGCATGCCACCCCAACCACCTCCACCCACACCAGCTAGCCTACCAAAAGAGAGCCTGACAGAGATAAACGTAGAATTGGAATCAGCCGAAACTAAACCACCACCTCCAGGTGGATATGGATTCTGCAAGGCGATCTATGACTACGAAGCAACCTGTGACGAGGAGTTATCTTTCTGCGAAGGTGAGAACGTTGTGGATTGGTATGCATTCCCAGACACTGAGCTTTTTACAGCATTTACAAAGGTTTCTGCCCAAAATCCAATGCAGAATTCCATGGACATTTAAAAAATGGATTTTACCCAGGTCTTAAAACCGAGGAAAAAGTGTTGCCATGGTGAATGTGATGGCCTGCACCTCCCCGAAAGAGCCATTTCCGATCCACAGTGCAATATACGGATGGTTTTTAATCTACTTTGATGTTTTGTGGATAAACACGGACCATCAGACAAATCGTGATTTTTTAAATTTTTCCATGTTGCTCAGAATATTCCATCATTGCAATTTAAATCGAGTGGCTGGAGGAACCATCCTTTCACGAAAAGTGTTGTGAAAAAGAATGAAAGTTTCAACATTCCTGGAAAAATAAAGGGATTTGGAAATTTGCACTTGGACTTTCACATTTCCAAGTGCGAATTTACAAACCCCTCCCTGTTTTTTCTAGGTTTTCCATTTTTTCTCCCTCAATTCCCTGGATTTTTTTCCAAGTGCAAATTTACAAATCCCTGGATTTTTCCACGTGGGTGACACCCTGGTTTTGTTTCAGGTTTGGTTGAGCCAGAGGTCGATTAGGATGCAGTTGGGGGAGGGGTGCCCACCCCTTTCCAGAAAAAATATAATTTTTGCTAATTTTTTTGAAACCAAAATGTGAAGATCAATCTTCCTTCGACTTCTGAGGAGTCAGTGCACAGACCCCCTGCTTGCCTGTTGGATAGTGAAAATGATGAGTCAGATCGATTGGTACCAACCTGAATCTGGTACGAACCTGGAACCAACCTGGAACCTGGTATCAACCTCGTGTATTCGTGATATTATCAACATTTTCTTTTTTCCCTAACTGCTTTTGCTCGCTCGGCAATCACAGGCGATGTGATAAGGATAACGAAGAAACAGATCAGGAAGGATGTTGACGATGGTTGGTGGGAGGGAGAGACGGAAGGAGTGATCGGCCTGTTTCCTTCCCTGGTCGTCGAGGAATGCGGAGAATGCGGCGAACCACTGACGCCGGTCAGTTTGTTCATCAAGCTTGGGAAATTCTTCCATTTTGGCGAAGAAAATTTCTGAAAAAAAAGCTAAAAACGTTTCCCAGGAAAGATTTAAAAAAGTGCTCAAAAAATCCAAAGTTGACCGGGCCAGCAAGAGCAAGGGATACTCTGGGGAGTGAAAATTAACACTGCTGACCAGGATTCTTTGAACACTTGAGAAACTCCAAAGTCCAACGGCTCCATGCAATTCAGTGGGTGTCCAATTTCAATTGAGCTCATCCAGTTGCACACACCACTCACGTGATTTGTTTTGCGGCTTTTGGTGCCATCAACCATCACGAAAGTCTCTGCAGAGCAAAACAATGGCCCAAATTTGGAGACTGGATGGGTGGTGTGTTGCTGGATATCAAGTTTATGCCAACTCTAAGGCAAACATTCCGGACAGGGCCCTGCAGGGCGCCAAGTTTTGGCAGTTTGCTCAAAACTGCCAAAATTTGGTGCCCTGCAGGGCCCTATCCAGAATGTTCGCCTTAGAGTTGGCATAAACTTGATATCCAGCAACACACCACCCATCCAGTCTCCAAATTTGGGCCATTGTTTTGCTCTGCAGAGACTTTCGTGATGGTTGATCCCACACAGATAAGTGAGAATTGACCAACAAAGTTAAAAGGGTATCTATGTATGATGTACACAGTCAACAAAAAATCCTAGCACACGGTAGAAATTTTAAAGGCCTGGTAAATGGAGGATGGTTTTTTCAAATTTCAACAGGATTTGTGCAAAACATCAGTACACGAGTGTCATGATGTTTTGGCGCATAGTGCCATTGATTCTAAATGGCGCTTGAGTTACTAATGAACTCCGATGTTCGAAATTTTGGTAAGGGGCATTTCAACTGCACCAAATTGGACCATTATGTTTTTGCCTGGATTCCAACTTCATGCTTGCTTCACGGCTTGCCTCTTTTGTAACGCATATTGTCACGGGCTGACACAACACTTTGGTGCTAAGGAATCATCCACAGATGAACATTGTACTTACATTTACTCCTTAATACCTACCCTCAGGGCAGTTCGTCTGAAGAAGGATCCCCACCACCTGTGTTCACACCACCCTCTGTGCCTGACTTCCTTCTACCTCCAGAGAAGTTTATCATCACCCAACCCACCCCCGACTGCGAACTCCTACCCTCGTTTGACCTGACAAACGGGAAGTCATCTGTGACAAACGGAATGGTTAGCAGTGATGACGATGAGGTCAACAGCAGTGAAGATGACGACGCAGATGATGTCGAGATCATGAGGGCACAGATGTCAGGCCAGGGTGCAAGGACAAGGCCAAAGGTCAACGGAGGTAAGTTAAAGTCAATCAACATTCAAAAAGGGTTATTCCTGCAAGAGTTTGCAGGAATAACAGCATGGGATAATTTGGATTTCACGACCTTAAAAAGGGTGGTTCTCCCTTTTTGCCAGGTGGAGGTCAAGGGTGAGTCAGGAGCCTGGTAGCCGATCGGCTCCCTTAGAGCCTTCAGATCATTCCTCGCAATCAGAGGAAGCACGCAGGTACATCCAAGAAACCTAGGACCTAAATTGTTTGTTGCCTCTCTTTAAGTAAGGGACCCAAAAATGTTGAATCCATGGCAAAATATTTTGCAGTGACCAATCTTCCCCCGTAAACCAACTGTGTGGTTTTTTCGTGGTGGCCATTGATGTCCCTCTGACAATGACCTCCAGAGGATAGAGAGGAGCCTTGTCCACACCCTTAAACCTTCGTCCGGAGGGCGACAGTTTCCTCCAAGAAGGAAGTCCCTGCAAAGTTCAATAATTATTGTAGTCAGGCATAGTGCTGCAATTGTCTTATTTTTTCTAGTGCTGCAGAAAAAAGCATCAAATTATCAGGAAAGGGAAAATTTCCAATTTTCCTTGTCCGTTTTCAATTTTCCTTGTCCAATTTTCCTTGTCGGTCAAAAATCACCATTTTAACAGTGTAACCGACAACTAAAATTAGCCCTCTACTGAACTCTTCTTTCACACGCAGCCGTCAAGGACAAGCCGGTCGCAGTGTCGGGAGCAGGATTCGAGATGGAGTTAAGCAGGGAACACCAGCAACAGTACCAATCGAAGAAAAAAGATGATTCAAGCGTGATTACGGGAAGCGAGCCAGTGTCAGCGGGAAAGAAACAGGCACCCCCAGCACCAGCGCCACCCGTTGCAACAGTGGTCGAAGTACAAATTACAGGTGGGAGTGGGTGGGTAGTTAAGAGGGGTGGTGTGGGCATGGGGCATCCGAGAAACAACTCATCTTTGTTTCCTATTCTCTATTTCGTGGTTAAGTAGAGCATCGTTGTGCATGTTCTGTGCCAACTGCTCACAAGAGTCGACCTGTATGACGATCTCACTCAAAGACAGTGCAATAGATGGTGGGTGGGGCATGAAGAAAAGGAGTAGCGAAAAATCTGTCCGTTTCACAGTGAGGAAACTGGTGAGGAAACACCGAATGGAATCATATCTGTGGCAAATCCTGAGGCAATAAACCACAAAATAGCATATACAGAAAAGTAAATAATAATCCAATCTACAAAGCATTAAAAAATATGTGATGAACTTGCTCCTTTGCCAGGCTTTAGTTCGTTTTTAAAAATCGAAATTCTCGATGTTTTCCAGAAGGATTCCCAGCTTTTTACACCAGATCGCAAAATGATTCCCCGAGATTCCAGGTTGGAATGATTAGATTTGTCATCATTCTTTGAAAAACTTCCAATTTTAGGGGAATGAAAACAATGATTTTTCAAGAAGTTGGTCATCACACCCCACGAGGAATCTTCACCCTAAAACCTTGAAAAAAAAAACCGTCGAGGACGTGTTTTGCACAATCTGTGCATAATTTCCGACCCTGAAAATGTACAACTGGCTAGGAAATAGAAAGACCAAACAAACCAATTTTGTTTTGTGCATCCGTTGGCTTTTGGGTTTGATGCATTTTTGTTTTTTTTTTTTTCTTTTTTAAACCCGCTGCTTCTTTCCTGTGCATCATACGTTTGCAATCAGATGCCAAAAGAGGATCAGAGGTAAGAATGATGATTGATGTGGATGGATGAATGAACATGTAAATCTTTTCAGCTGTCCGGTTGTTTAGAAAATGCTTTGAAACCTATGCTTATAGGCACATTTCATTTGAGTACAGCCGCAAAAACAATACTGACTCCCATGATCCCATGCATGTAGGTCAAATTTCACAATTTTTCCTCTGAAATTTCCACCCACAAGACTGCTTCGTCGTTGAGGGAAGGGAGTTTAATCAAAGGTCGGCAGTTCGAGTTTCTACTTGGTCATTTTAGGTGTCTGTTTAAGGGGGCGGGGAGTCAAAATTCATGAAAAAATAATTTTTTGGCATTTTCGGATTTTTATCGATTGTTTTTGCCTGAAACATGGATTTCAGTGATGTCTTTGTTTTTTTCCTCGCCTGTGTAGTTTCGGAGTTACGGAGGGTTTTGCGTAGTGCTTTCGAGTTTGCGTAGTGCTTTCGAGAGCTCCATCCGCGGTCTTTTTTCTGCCGCTTGACTTTTTTGCCATTTTTACCTTCCGAAGCTTTTTCTCAGCTCCTGAAGGGGCTAGAAAGCTAAAAATTGGCACACTAATTATGTAAAAAAGTGTGATTTTTGACTGATGAAGCCAGACCTGCATTATTTGGCCCAGGGTCCAAGTTATTCAATATGCCTGTCATTTTACATGCTCGCTAGTCACCAAAGTGTTTCCATTTTTCAAGTCAAATGTTGAAAAACTGGCTTCATCAGTCGAAAAGTACACCTTTTCGACTTTCGGACAACTATGGTAGAAACAGGCTCACAAAATGTCTTCCGCTTTTCCCACAGCATGCACGAAAAGTTTTGCACTCTTTTGTCCAGTTATGTGTGAATAACTCGGGAACCACTTGAGGAAGGGCACTAAAATTTTGTGTGCAAACTACTATCCATGATGTCCAAATGTGTACCAAATCGGTCCACAAACATCGAAGTTCGTATTTTGACCCCAGTGTAGAGCTGAACATGTTTTTTTATTTTGGAAATTATTATGGAGTTGCACTCGGAAAGCTGTAAATGCCACTCAAACTATCTGATGGTAATCCACGAAGAAAATCTCTTGCATGGTGCTTTTCTGTCTATTTATCTAACACCCTGTTTTCATACATATGATTAATTCATGTTCCAGGGTCCAAACTTAAATTCTCCACTTTTTTTTAAGTTTAGCTTCAATGTTGGAAATTTATGGGAGTTAAAACGTGCCACAAATAAGTTGGGAATGTAAGTGGTGGCCCCAATTATTCTCCACGAGATGGCAACAAAAGAGGTTAGCCGATGACATTCGAGTTGAGTTGAAAAACCATGAGGCTACACCATGAGGACCATGAGGCTACACAGAATCTGGATTTCGGGTGGAAATTCGTTCAGGCTTCCTCCATTGTGGAAGCCTACATGGGGTCAAAAGAGGGGAACTGCCTCTTTTTCCCCCAAAGGGAACATCCCGTTAACTGAATTTTCACGGAGAAAATAAGATCGGCACCAAAATGAACAGCAAAAAAAAATTCGACATCTGGGGGCAGTGTCCTCAGACCCTCTGCCAAAGGGCTCTGTTTTTCCCAGACGCCGGACACCAGTGCCGGCAGCACCTTGCCCCCCCTCTTTGCGTAGGGCTGCATCTGCCACTGGAAGTTTCATTTTGCCAAAATTTTAACATTCTAACTTTAAAATGCCGACAAACAACACTTTTTTCGACAAAGCAGATACCCATTCACCCATAATACACCCCCATTTTTGTAATTATGATTATCCTTTTCTTAAAAAATGTTATCAAATTATTCTTTTTGTTTGCTCTGGTTGTGTTGTTCCTTTTGTCCAGGTGAGTCAACTGGAAGGAGATGGAAAATTATTGGAATCAGCCCAGATCATAGTCGTAACGGCAGCAACGCCGATGGTCGAACACCGGGGGGACGAAGAGGCCACCTTCCGAGGGGGAGGGGGACAACAGCAGACGACGGAAGCAGCAACAGCAGGGCAAAGGGCGAACGACGCAGAAGCTCAGGTTCGGCAGGTAGCAGCTCAGCTCCCAAAGGCTTTGTCGCCAAGTTCGGCAGTTCCGATTCCGGGGATTTCACGGAACTAGAGCCTCCGGAACTGGAACCTCAACAACTCCGTCAGCTGGAAACACTCCGCGAGTCGGATGCATAATGAAGGCATGGAAGCACCAGCAGGGATATAAACCAGCCCCAACTCCAATTGTTAATCTATTTACGCAACCTACCTTATCATTGTTCTTGTCAAACAGATTGGGTTTATGAGGGGGGAGGTGATTGGTTCAACTGCAGGAACTGTGTGTGCAAAGATTTTGATTCCTTACCACTGCCGCGTGCACATCCAAATCCCCAGGAAAAGTTTCGAAAAGGGCCTTCGGGCCCGTTTAGGTTTCGAGAGGACAAGGATGCCAGAAGAAGAGGTAACACACATCAATCCAAACCAATTCGACAAAAAAAAACGAAATTTTCCAGGATTTCATTTTTTCCAGGATCTCAATTGCAAGGGCTTCCACCTCACAGACAAAAACATGTGCCGCCGGCTCTGAGAGCCCGTGATAGCCCGAGGGAGCCGGCACAATTCAAGCCCTGCCACAAAATCCAAGTACGGGAAATGTTTGAAAATTCTTAGGAAAGGTTTTGTAAATACTCGGGAAATGTGATAAAGTTCCGGGGACACGTTTTGTAAATTCTGGAGAAGGTGAAGAGCAAGAGCCAAAGAACCCTATCTTGCCAAAAAAAAACATGATTGGGTGGGTGGGGGGTCCGGACAGTGAAAATGCCCACGGGAAAACATTGCAAAATGCAACAAAGGCCAGATAAGGAACCGCCAAAATGCCTTCACTAAAATGACAGCTTTGTTTAAATTGTTCAACCAAACAGTAATAATTTATTTATTTTAAATGATAAAAAAGAACATCAATATATGGCATTAAACACATTGCAGCATAAGGATAAATACAAATAACAATAACACAGTCATATCAGCCTTTGTTAGTGACAGTAAATTACTGACTTACCTTTTCTAACCTTCAATTGTGAGGGAAAGGTTAAATCAGTAATTGGAAAGTACTGACGCTAACAAAGACCGATAAGCTCCTCTCAAAGCTTCAGACATGTTTTCTATGGTGGGGGGATCAATTTTGGAGAAAAGAGTTGGGGAACTTTTCTTCACTCTGGCGAAAAAATTGAGGGAATAAGAAAACATTTATTGCATCCGCAAACCAACAACACCAGTGATGCAAAAACTGGATACATTAAGATTTGTCCTCCGCACTCTTCTCCCCTCCGTTTCATCCAGAATTGAAGGGCTTAGCATAAACTGAAATCTACAAGCCACCGTATCTAATCTCCGTGATGTGAACTTAACTTAATCGTGTTTCGGAGTGCACACCGCTGCCGAAACACCACAAATTGAAAACTAGCCCAGGTTCGGTTCTGCTGAAATGCAGACAGGTCCGAGGGCGACACCATGATTTCATTTGTGGAGGCAGCGGGCTTGAAAGTTGAAACTATGAGGTTGGAGGGTCTTGTAAAGACTTCAGGGGGGGTCATTGAATGCAGAAAACAGCATTTGTGTAGGTTGTTCCAAGAATTCTTCTGCTTAAAGGAAGGGGTCAGGCATCGTGCTGCCATGCAATTCGTAAGTCAAGAACCGGATTGCAGCCAAAAGAAAAGCAGTGTTTTTTACAAAATTAGCACCGGAAGCTGAGATTGAATTTTACGTGGGAAGCCTGCCCTCTCGGATCACCTCTGCACAGGTCTTCGTGGCGATAAAATAATCGCAATTTCACACCAACACCCAATTTAACACTGACTAATAAATTGTTATACCCTGCTTTTGGCCAACTTTGGATTAGCAATAGCAAATTCCAGATTGGGTATTGCGCAAAACCACAAGTCATGGATAGAGGCAGGGCAAAAGGTCGCCAAAATCATGTCTAAAGGAAGTACAAAAGCAATGTAGGACGAAACAATTTACGAACAAAAACGGATTGTCATCGCACGTAATTGCAACACGCGTTAAGGAATAATAATCGATATATTCTTTAAATATAAATTATAGCATCTACCGACCTTACGACTGTAATTATAATTATAATATGTATGGTATGTAATAAAATAAGAACCCTATTATAAATGTAACAAATGATATGATTACATAACGTTGATGTGTAAATAGAATGATTCAATTATAATCCAAAAAACAACTCTGGAAATATGTGGCTTTTTTATTTCATTCAGTCCAATGACATTTATATAGGCACCGTTGGTCATTGCGGTTAGCTAATGGAGCCCCCATCTGAGGGGACTGAGGGAGAACGTCTGGTCCACTTGCATGTGTAACAGAAATGCTTGACGATCAACCTGTGCTGGCCGTTTCCCGAAGCCAATCACCCACCTTTGCAGATCTTCCAAGGCTCTTCTGTCAATTCAATTTCGGCAGTGACCAAGCATGCTGTGATGTGGTTGACAAAATTACAATAAAAAATTATAAATTGAAATTGGCGACGTTTCGCCCCTGTGAACGTTGGGCGACGTTTCGCCCCTGTGAACGTTGGGCGACGTTTCGCCCCTGTGAACGTGGGGCGACGTTTCGCACCTGTGAATGTGGGGCGAAGTTTCGCCCCTGCGAATGTGGGGCAACGTTTCGCCCCAGTGAACGTGGGGCGACGTTTCGCCCCTGTGAACGTGGGGCGACGTTTCGCACCTGTGAATGTGGGGCGAAGTTTCGCCCCTGTGAATGTGGGGCAACGTTTCGCCCCAGTGAACGTGGGGCGACGTTTCGCCCCTGTGAACGTTGGGCGACGTTTCGCCCCTGTGAACGTTGGGCGACGTTTCGCCCCTGTGAACGTGGGGCGACGTTTCGCACCTGTGAATGTGGGGCGAAGTTTCGCCCCTGCGAATGTGGGGCAACGTTTCGCCCCAGTGAACGTGGGGCGACGTTTCGCCCCTGTGAACGTGGGGCGACGTTTCGCACCTGTGAATGTGGGGCGAAGTTTCGCCCCTGTGAATGTGGGGCAACGTTTCGCCCCAGTGAACGTGGGGCGACGTTTCGCCCCTGTGAACGTGGGGCGACGTTTCGCACCTGTGAATGTGGGGCGAAGTTTCGCCCCTGTGAATGTGGGGCAACGTTTCGCCCCTGTGAACGTGGGGCGACGTTTCGCCCCTGTGAACGTGGGGCGACGTTTCGCACCTGTGAATGTGGGGCGAAGTTTCGCCCCTGCGAATGTGGGGCAACGTTTCGCCCCAGTGAACGTGGGGCGACGTTTCGCCCCTGTGAACGTTGGGCGACGTTTCGCCCCTGTGAACGTTGGGCGACGTTTCGCCCCTGTGAACGTGGGGCGACGTTTCGCACCTGTGAATGTGGGGCGAAGTTTCGCCCCTGCGAATGTGGGGCAACGTTTCGCCCCAGTGAACGTGGGGCGACGTTTCGCCCCTGTGAACGTGGGGCGACGTTTCGCACCTGTGAATGTGGGGCGAAGTTTCGCCCCTGTGAATGTGGGGCAACGTTTCGCCCCAGTGAACGTGGGGCGACGTTTCGCCCCTGTGAACGTGGGGCGACGTTTCGCACCTGTGAATGTGGGGCGAAGTTTCGCCCCTGTGAATGTGGGGCAACGTTTCGCCCCAGTGAACGTGGGGCGACGTTTCGCCCCTGTGAACGTGGGGCGACGTTTCGCACCTGTGAATGTGGGGCGAAGTTTCGCCCCTGTGAATGTGGGGCAACGTTTCGCCCCTGTGAACGTGGGGCGACGTTTCGCACCTGTGAATGTGGGGCGAAGTTTCGCCCCTGTGAATGTGGGGCAACGTTTCGCCCCAGTGAACGTGGGGCGACGTTACGCCCCTGTGAATGTGGGGCTTCATCAAGCACAAGACAAACAGATCATTGGCCGATGATGTTGGACCCAGACTTCAGCAGCCAGCAATCTGTTTTCTTGTGCTTGCTAAGGCCCCACGTTTGCAGAGAAAAAACGTCTCCAATTTCAATTTCACAAACGGCTAGCAGCCTATTTGATACATTATAGAATGCGATGTTTCCTGTTCGTGGTGCCCGCGAATTAAGTTCCGACGTTTTGCTGTTCACGCAAGTTGGATCTTGTTCACATTTAGACATGCTGTGGAGAGAAGAGCGTTAAACTCGCCTAAGATGAGAGTCATCTCAAATGTTGAACAACAACCCCTCTCAAGCATTAAGGGGGGCCCTGGTAAAAAAAATGACACTTTTTGTCAGTTTTCATCCACGTTCGTAGAGTGAAGTTTCTACTCTCAAAAAGTGAAAACCAAATTGGAATATCTCAAGCCATTTTGTTTTTATATACGTTTTAGTGATGGCATACCTAAAGAGTTTTGATTGCGTGTACAGTTTTAGGAGTAACTTACCGCTAAATGAGTTTCGCATGTTTTTTTTTGTCTTTCGAAAGCCCTATCTCAGCCATTTTTTAACCCAGGAAAGTGAAATTTTGTGTACTTATGATGTACTTTTACCTGGTCTGTTGTTGGCTGTTGGAAGCAGAATTTTGATATCTTTGCTCTAAGTCACTTCACATGTGCATTTCAACAAAAACACCTCTCGCTTCTATACAGGGTGGTCCTGAATTCCTGGGAACAACCGATAGGGCGTGTTCCTCATGTCCGTCTGAATCTAATTTGTTCAGTGAAAACATTCGCTCCGACGCCCCATTTCGGAGATATGACCCCTCAAAGTTCCCAAAATTGGCCCTTTTTGGGGGCCTGTGGGGGTTGATTTATTTGTTGGAGAGTTCTCATTTTTTGTGAGCTTGCTCCCCAAGACAAACTGAAAAGAAAACATTCAGTGACAAAATGCGCTCTCACCCCCCATTTTGGAGATATGGATACCCAAAAATCTCTAGGGGAGCTCCTTTTGGATGCCTATGTTGGGGGTTGATATTTGCGTCGCTCAGTGCTACTTTTTCGAGAGCATATTCCCCGAGATTAACTAAAGAGATAAGATTCAGTGAAAAAATCACCTGCGACCGCTGGTTTCGGAGAAATGGCTCCCCAAAGTTCCAAAAATTCGCAATTTGGAAACTGATTCGAGAGTTTTTGAGAGCCATATCTCGAAAATGGGGGTTCGTAAGAACTTTTTTCAATGAATATGTTTTCTTAATTTCATCACGGAGAACATGGTCTCCAAAAATGAGCATTGAGCGACCAAAAATCAACCCCAAACATAGGCACCCAAAGGGGCTCCCCTCGGGATTTTTGGGTGGAAAAATCTCGAAAATGGGGGGTGGGAGCGCATTTTGTCACGGAATGTTTTCTTTTCAGTTTGTCTTGAGGAGTACGCTTACAAAAAATGAGAGCTTTACGACAAATAAATCAACCCCCACAGGGCCCAAAAAGGGCCCAATTTGGGAACTTTGAGGGGTCATATCTCCGAAATGGGGGGTCGGAGGCAATTTTGTCACTGAACAAGTTTGATTCCTACGGACATGAGGAACACGTCCTATCGGTTGTTCCCAGGAATTCAGGACCACCCTGTATAATGCCAGCGTAAATCAAAAAAAATTTGTATTTCTTAGACAAACATAAACATTCTGCTTCCAACAGCCTATTTTCTTGCTCTGAGTAAGCATTTTGATGCAAACAGAACTTAAAAATGTCTTACGGCTTACGTACAGCATGCATGCAAAGTGGCGCTACATTCTTATGACATTTTGCCCAATATCTCAGGAATGGCCAATGGGTGATGGTATCAAGTTGAAATTTTGTGTGAGAACTCTTCCTATAAGGTAGTTACTGTGTACCAAAAATGAATCAAATCGGTACATAAACACCGGAGATGGCATTTTTGACCAGGCCCCCCCCCGTAAACAGTGGATTGGAAACTTGGAGATGCGTCTGACGCAAAAAAATCACCCTTACCGGGGGAAGTTTGACGAGTTTTTTTGTACTGATATACTTTTGTCGGTGTTTCCCCGTAACATCTGCATGGGGGACAAAACAAAAATCGGCATGGTGAAGCACCCAATTTGCATTTTGGAGGAAGTCAGACTAATGAACCTGATTTTGGCCAGGTCCCACAGATGACGGATCACGGAAGGGTGAAAGTTTTGCAGTTCACTGACTGACAAACCAAAGAGCCATCACAGATTCATGAGAAATCTGGATAGAATGCAAACATTGTAGTATCTGCCTAAATTTAATGAGAAGAGAACACAACACAAATTAAAACAACAATTTCTAAATATTCATATCAGATATAGATCTTCACGATCTACAATAATGATATATCAGCCTCTGGGTTTTTATAAAGAGAAGGAAACATGATTTTTGTGACCACAAAACCTACGTATAAATGTAAAGTCGACAATTCAGGCATTTCTTGATTTTTGTTCATGCAGGTATTCGAGTAGAAATGCTGGCTCTTTCAAGGACTGGCGGTTTCTTTGAATCGCTAGGTCTCAGAATTAGTCGGAATATTGCCATTTTTAAGGAAAAAAAATAATAAATCAGCATCCATTCGAGAACTTTGTCACAAGATACATGGAGAAAGGCTCTGTGCTGATCATCATTTTCTTGCTCTGACTGAAGTGTTCCGACATTCTGAACAACCCGTTGCAGCAAAACATTCAAAACCACACCCAATGTTCCGCCACTGACCTAGCTGTGATGGTGATAATTTAAGGGCAACCTTAATATTTTTAAGATAATTTAAGGGCAACCTTAATAATTTTAAGATAATTTAAGGGCAACCTTAACAAAAATTTAACGCAGCCTTAATTTCAGTGTTTGACCTCTTTCCTTTGATAAATTTCTTGGTAAATTCGACAAATACTTAATCACCAATCCCTTGGCCAAGGAGGAGAATAAGGTTCCAAAAATATGACATATGAATAAAGCTTAGCTTAAGGCACCACAAAAAGACACCAAAAACCATGCAGTGGTGGTTCAGCAGCTGGAAGGAAGACGGTTCATTTGAGTACATTCCGATATTTGTTGGCCTCCACATCTTGCTTGGTCCTGTTGATTGCATCCGTTTTGACAAAGTCGATCGTCTTGTAAACCGTTGAAAATCTGCTGTTGTTCCTGTTGGTCGACGTCGAGGCTTCTCCGTTCAACGTGGAGAGGGAGCCCGATTCGGGTACAGGCGTCAAGGAGTTGGCGTGTCCGCATATCGAAACATCGTTCGGACTGCTGTTCGTGCTGGTATTGTTCAGATTGCTATTGCTGTCCAGGTCGAGATCAAGATATTGGATTTGGGCATCAAACAGAGGACTTTGATTCATGTAATCGGACTTTGGCTCGGATTTACCTCCGTACGGCAGACTCATGAACTGTATGACAACAATAAGAAATGCAATAAGCACAATAAACGAATTGGATGGGGTCCACAGAGATGCCAAACAGCTCTTTACTTTCTGTGGCTGGGAGTTGTTGGGGCCTTGCAGCGGAGGGGAAGAAATGAGAGATGATCCAAGGAGCTTTTAGCACTGAATGCAGTTGGGTCTAAATTTAAAATGCATCCACCCCAATTTGTTATTTGAGCCACTTACCCTGCTGCGATGGGTAGGTACCTGAGAATTTTGCAGCCAGTTGCCTAGATGCATTGCAAGTAAGGATCATATCCTAACTTTTTGATAAGGGCCCGTTCGGTTTTTGGAAGTACAAGGATTCCAGAATAGTAGGGCGCACACATGCACATCAAACCCAGCCACTTTGCGAACAAGATAATCAATTTCCTATCTCATTGGAAAGGCTTCCATCGCCCAAGCGAAGAAGGGCACCTGGCTCCTTAACCGGTCAAGCCCGATTGCGGTACACTGTACGTGCAATAAAATGCTATGAAAACCCCGATTACCGTACGGCGTACGCGCGTAAAACTGTTGCGATTTGCCGACCGCCATACGGTGTTCGTGCGGGAACACCATGCATTCAAATTGGTTTTTCGCCGCAAATCTGGCGAATCGCAGCGACGAAAATTTTCAAAGTCGGAAAGAGGAACAAACAGCTATCCAGCAGACATTTATTCCAACAAAATCCGTCCAACCGTTTTAAATCGGCGTAATTTTCAAATTTCCCGGTTTTTTCTCTTTTGTTCCCGTTGACGACGCCTTTTTTCACGATCACGCGACATCTGCCGCCCACCGAAATTCTAATTTTCGGGAAGCTGACAGACGGGCGATCTAGCAGATGCTTATTTCACGTGATTTGCTGCAGTTGTTTAGAAATGGCGTAATATTGGAATTTCCAGTTTTTGATAAATTTTGATGCGGTTTTCAGTATTTTGTGGATATTTTGGCCTTTGTGCGAAAGTGTTTTTATTGGTTGAAAACATTAAAATGTGGGTGATTTTATTGACACAGAGCAGAAATCTGGCTTGGTGGGGCAGGAAATGCATGCACTTCTGCTTTTTCCGTTATTCTAAAATCCTTGCAAAAATTATTAATTCCGGCAGGAGCTTGCGATGTCAAGGGTCAGCCGGCTCTTATGAGCAAGAGGGAGCCCGCACAATTTAAGCACTGATTCTACCGGCACTGAAAGTCAGCTCAGGAGGTAAGCCCCCAGGAGTGTCCTTGATCATGAGAACATTATTGTAAGGACATTCTAATTCTCAAAAAAATAAAAAACCCAAAAAGCAAGCCAAAGTATCTCACCCTCGCTTGGTTCACTCACCCTTTGATGCTGTTCGCCAGGATTTCCATTGTTATTGCACCATCCCCCTGCCCTTCCGCTGTTGCCTGGCAACGAAGGACTCGGAGCAGCACGTGGTCTCCTTGGTGACGTCAGTGTGTTGCTATTGACATTGTTTGCCATCAGGTTGGAGTTATTGCAGACGAGACTGTTGTTTCGACGATGGTTAATCGGAACAGGTGACAGCACTATCTGAGACTGTTCGAATCTGATTGTCAAGAAAAGAAAGCGAGAACATCATGAAAAAAAAAACATAGTTTCCTTGACCGTGAGTCACAGACACACTTAGGAGGGATCAGTCGGACTGACATGACAAATTGTTGTCCTGCACTGAATTTCGGGTTCTTTTTTCAAGTGGACTGCAAGCCATTTGCGATACTGAGGAATTTTCCAAGACAATGCCCATTATCAGGGTTGGGCATAGGGGGGTAGGGGGGGGGGGGGGTTACCCCCCCCCCCCAAGCCTTTTTCCGATGGTACCCTTGGCCGAAGGCCAAGGGTACCGTCGGAAAAAGGTGGGAAAAGAGTCCTGGTGTGTGTGCAGGGCACACACCAGGACTTCAATAGGAGCAACATTGTTTCTTTGTACTTTCTGTTTTGATTCCCCTGCCGGAAAAAGGCTAGGGGGGGTAACCTCTGCCTTTGGCCGAGGTTACCCCTACCCCCCACCCTAGAATGTTGCTGTCAAAGTCCTTCCTGGTGTGTGCCCTGCACACACCAGGAAGGACTTCAATAGCAACATTCTGTTTCTTTTGTAATTCCTTTTTGATTCCCCTGCCGGAAAAAGGCTAGGGGGGTAACCTCGACCTTCGGCCGATGTTACCCCCTAGCCTTTTTCCGAGGGGACCCTTGGCCGAAGTCCTGGTGTGTGCCCTGCACACCCCAGGACTTCAATAGCTACATTCTGTTTCTTTTGTACTTTCTGTTTTGATTTACAGAAAATGGTAAAATAAAAAAAACTCATCCAGAAAGTCGTGTCTGACAGTTATTTCCTTGCTCCATCTATTGCGACTGCAAACCCTCCAGGATAAGAAAAAAGGACCTGAAATGTCGTAAAATGGATCTGAGGACCCTAATTTTTCAAAAAAGCTGCAGCTTTTGGGGGACGCTGTCCCCCAAACCCCCTGCCGGGGGCGCTGCCCCCTGGACCCCGTGGGGGGCAAGCCCCAGACCCCCCAT
>JASGXE010007243.1:0-74822 GCA_030068105.1 Sinentomon sp. SZTP_YWyxl
AAATGGCAACGTGACACAATCAAATCGGTACCACGTGATAGGTTTTAACCAAGCGCACCCGTCGCCGCCCGTTGTTGGCAATCATTGCACCCTTGCACGTGTTAAAATAGATTTTCTTGGCAGCCATATAGGTAAATGGTGATAAAACTTGAGTTGGTCATGAGCATCCACAGAAAAAATGGCAAAAAAGCACAACAGATGATGAAAATAGGGGAACAGCTTATTCCGGTTGTGGATAAGATAACCCTTTCTCATTATCCGTAGTATTGAGACCGCCTGTCTGGACAGAACAGTTCTGTCAAACTGTTCTATCATGCTGCAGGACCCCAAATTCCTTCTCCATGCATACACTAACCGTTGAGTTTCTTCTGGGCGAAAAACGTCAATTTTCGAGCATAAAAACAGCACCTTTTTGTGTAGCGGCCAAAAAATCATTTTTCGCCGTATTCGTATTTTTTTGGCCGCAAGGGGGGGCGGTCGCCCCCCCCCCCCCCCCCCCTGTATCCGCCAGTCAGAATGAGCGTTCTACATCTTTGGCAGCCTCCCTACTTCCATTTAGTTAATGGACCCAAATTCTGACACCATTTTTAGACAGGACAGAATCACTGAAGACACCCTGGAATTGTGGTGAAATTGCATCGCGGGCTTTTCATGCTTCATTGTGCGAAATTGACTGTTTTTGCTCTACAATTGAAAAAATTCATCAATTTCACCCAGTGCCCACAACGACCTCCACGGATATGTGGGCCAAAACGAAACAAACTTGTTGAAATTTGGCACATTTACAGCGAAAGCATCTGATTACAAAGTGACAAAGTTTCAAAGGTTTAGGTATCTCATGTAGTTTTTGTTCAAGAAGGAAACGTCAAAGATTTTTGAAATGCACCTCGTATCTTGGGTGACGGTTTTTTTTACTCTGCACTCCACCAACGTCATAGCAAACAGGCTCTCATGCCATCAAGGCAATCATCAATGGCGAACAGCAAAGTTCTCAGAAAACAGCAAAGTTCATCACGTACCTGGGAAAAGGAAGGCAGGGAAGGGAAGGATACCTAAGCGACCATCGGCTGCATTATCCGTAAGGAGGAAAGGGTAAAGTAAGGATGGCCGAAAACATATTATCGGAATTGGACGGGACCTAGTCAGAGAGCATTCAATAGCAGACAGACAACAATCACACAGATGCAACCACTCAAGAGCACCCCCCAAGCAAACATCATCAACCGCCACGCACCACACCCATTCACAATTTAAAATGAAATTATCAAAATAGTGGATAAAAATGAAATACACGTAAAGATGAAAGAAAACGAAACAGGTGATGAAATGATCACGATGAAACAATCGTGATAAAACGATCGTGCCAATGATTGCATGGTTGCCCAGTGCATTATGCCAGACCTTCACTCCAATGCCATATGCACAAGTACAGGTGGTTGGTTTCAGGCTTGCCATTTACTGGCTGTCACTGCTGAGCCGTTTTACCGGTGATCGCAGAAATCTGGACATCCAGGCTGTCAGACCAGAAGGAGAATTGCCACAGGAATATTGAGTGGGCTCGATGAAGTCAAGTAAGGCAGCTCCGGATCGAATCCGGCAGTCAGGATTTCTAGGGCCACTCTCGTTATGGTACCTACAAGCTTCCCTTGCAAATGAAGGGTGCAAGGGTGAGACAAAGCATGAGGTTGGTTTTTGACACTTTCTCATTCTTGCATCCATTTTAACATTCGTTCATCCATTTCCTGCATAAAAAGGTCGTCGCCAGGCCAGTGATGTTAGTTTTTTGCCTTCTTCTATTTGTCATTTTTGGTTTTCTGTGTAGGTACTTCTCCCTTTTACCAGGCACATGAGTTCCATGCATCTAGACCTACTATATTATAAAAGATGTAAGTTATTTGGCAGCATCAACTTTCACATGGTTGGTGCACATACAATAATTTTAAAATGTGTTTTACAATGGTGTGTGGCTAATACAATCTTGTGTGGCCAACTTGAAAGCCATTGCTGGGCTTCACTGATTAACAGTTTTAAATTTTTTTTTCCTTTCATTGATGATGATGCTTGTCATTGTTTTAATGTGATAAACAGAATGTTAGCATGTTAAAGAGCAGCTTTTTCTGCAAAAAATGAGGTATCACTCGTCTTTTAGGTTTTATACGTTTTCTACGTGTATTATACGTACGTATTATACGCACGTATTATACATGGAGTTTTATACGTTTACCCATCCCTGCCGACAAGTCAAAATAAATAAATCGGAGCCGTGAAACAACGCAACCAACAAAATGTTTTACAAAGTCACCCACAGCAATTTTTCAACCGGTGCAGAACTTTGCCGAACCAGAAAGATCGAGAATTCAAGTTTATGCCAATGAGAGCGATGAAAATCTGATGAAAGTGCAGAACCGCTGAAAATGCTGACGGACATATGGCTTTGCTGCAATTATTGTTTGTGTAGCCCTGCTCTTGCCCATCCTCGACCCACTCTGTTCTCTCCTTTTCGGCACGATGCCTTCTTTGTTTGGACGGACTTTAGAGAGAGTTTCTCCGGAGTCAATTTTTGGAATTTCTTACTGTTGCACGAAATTCCAAATTTCTTTTCTCAGAATTTCACTTTTTTGGTTTCGTGAAATTTTTTTTTTTTCATTTCTGTGATAGCACTTATTCCACTGCTTCCATTGTTTTCAATTTGTTAGCAAAACTTCAGTTCTCCATATTTTGTACAAACTTGTCACGTCAGCCGCCACCTTGGAGAAACAGGGTGAGAACAAAAATGCTACCATGCCTAAATACTGATGACCATCAGCTGAGACAGATGTTAATCAACTCTGAAGATTGATATCCATCTGCTGCTAACCAAACAGTTCGTGGTCAATTACTGTCTAAATACCAATTTTTGATTAGCATCAACAAACACCATCAACGAGATGTACATCTAGCTGATGGACATCAAATTTTAATGTTATAAAAGGGTGTGTACAGGGTGGGTACCTAACTCGATAGATGGACTCTTTCCATTGTAAGTCTATGAGGACTGGCTGTTCCTAGTTGCAAGTTGTAACCTATTTCCTTGTTGTTGCATAAGCCATGCACTGATATCTTTTTCCAACATTTCATGGGACTTTTTTCACAGAATTCTTTGAGTCTGTTGTGTACAGGTTTCTTTGAGCCTGTTGTGTACAGGTTACAGATTCATTAATATGTTTGCCTTATGCCTTGTCACTCCATAGTGATTCTTTGCATGTTGTAAGCCGAGTTGGGAGTCTTCGTGTGCTAGAGGGAAAACAAAACTGGGCCTGATTGGAAACACCGGAGGCAAGTAGCGTTTGATGTTTGCACTTCATAGTTCATCCTTTCTTGGACTTTTTTTAAAAATTCCACAAGACTAGTTTGGACCCACTTGGTTGTATTATCCACAGTTTTTTTTTTTTGAAATGCGGGCGATTTTGTTTTGCAAGATTGGAAATGTAATTCCCAATCTTGCAACTGCCGCAGAATGCATTCCTTCATGAAAAATGCATTTGCAGCATATTCCAGACCAGACGTTGCCCCGTGCTTTAGCTTTAAAATCTAAACTAAAAAAAAAAACTTGTGGTGTGACATTTTTAAATTGTACAAAACCTAACTCTTTGCATTTCCATTTTGCTGTAGCCTAGCAAGTAGGAATTATCATGGAGATTGATTCAGGTGTTCGTGGCTCTTGTTCTCCTGATTTGCATGAACCTAAAAAGAGGTATCTTGGACGGGACAGTGATGACGAGGATCTGTTGAAGCATTCTCACATGACTGCAGGTCAGAAAGTTATGTTACCTACGAAACTTGAATACCTTACAGATTTAGGCATACCTAGTAAGGTAACATCTGTTTTGTCGGGTCTGAATACTCAGCTGCTCAATCATTCCTTGCATCTGTTAAATGTGAATACTCAGTGCCCTCAGTGGTTTCTGACCAATGTGCCGTGGCGCCATGCTGCATCACAGTCACAAAACTGCTGCGCTGCTAAAGCATGGTGAATATGATCGGTAATAACCAGGAGAAAAAGCTTCTCACTTTTTTTTCTTTTCACTTCTGTTTTTTGCTGTTGGTGGTTTGATGACATTCTTGATCGATAATTTCCCACAAACTTTCCATTGCAAAAGGGTGTGTAAGAAAGCCATTTGTTGTGGACATGCACTCCTCCACAAGGCAGACTTGGGAGATAGGTACCTATTGAAAAAGCAGATTAGAATTTGAAATGCTGTGCCACCCAACTGTCCCCTCGTGGTCTGTTTCTTTCAAGTTTGTTTTCAGAGTTGAAAAAAAATTATTCTGACCTGGCTAAAGTGGAAATTCAGAAAGTTTCACCTTTCTTCCATGTCAACCTGTGTGCATTGCAATTTTACACACCTCCAAACTAAAAACAGGAGCAAGAAATCAGAATCAGACACACTCACTGTTCTGATTCAAAGAGGTAGGTAGGCCTACCTACCAAGCAGCTCACATTTCCAGGGTACTGAATTTTCTTTTCGTGGACCATTTGATGTCTATATAGACAAGTGCTAAAATTTTTCTGAAACACAAGCACAGGGTCGGGATACTTTGGTCCGTAAAAAATTTTAGACCGAAAGGTACTAATCTCTCAAGATCTTCACCAAATCCAAGTTAAACTGACCTAGCCTAACCTATACCTACTACACTATCCCAACCTAACAAAACCTATTAACCTAATTTTAAGCCATTCGCACTTAAAAAATTTCGGACCAGGTATGTTCCTCTCAAGAACAAGCATGATTGTCAAGGTGAGGCCTTGAATGAACTTTAGGACAATTTGTGTGTAGGTACCATTTTTGCCACCACGCTGCAAAAATGGCGCACCACAATTTTTGAAAAAGGTTGGGAATCACTGGCCTTGCTTGTATCTGACACATATTGTCAACTCTTTGCATAAACCTAGGGGCCAACTGAAGATTTTATTGTTAATTGGTGGATATTTTACCTGTTAAAACCAGATCTGCTCCCAGTTTAACATACTATATAAATAAATTAGACTTTAGTTCTTTTTGTCCTGCTGACATTAAACACTTCCTACTGATCATAAGAAGTACAAAAAACCATGCATTTCCTGATACATAGCCTGAGCGGTTGTTGTGGTGCAGTTCCATTATGTCATTTTGACATCACTTTTGACGTCTCCTTGTCATTAAATGGCAGGGTATTATCAATTTTAGCTGCAGGGAAACAATAATGAAAACAAATGGGAGCCTTTTTCATCGACATTTTACTTGGATGACACAGTGATATAGCCCAGACTCTGCTTCATTGATAAGCGCCACTATGATACAGCGAAAATAGCATTATGAGACGATTAAGCACGACATACGGTTGTTCAAAGATAATGTACTAGGCCTGCAAACTTATGATGCAGGCAGTTATTTAATGACAAAGATGCATCAAAAATGACACAATGGAACTGCACCTTTATGCAACTCATGTCTTTTTGCTTTGATTTTTTTTATCCAATGCTTTTATATCTTCTCAATGTGATATTCAGTTTCAACAGCACTGACTGTAGGTACCTCGGCCTGGCTTGTTTTTAAAGCCTTTCTTGATTTACGCTCCGATTTCTTTGGGATTAAGATTATTTCAGTTCTTCCTCTGTCACAGTAATTTTCTCCCAGGGCTATTCAACACATTTTCCTCCAGTTTATTCCAGAATTCTTCAATGTTCAGGAAAATGTTCTTTGGATCTTTTCTTGCCAATGCTTGAAACTCTTCTACGAAATTCTCCAATCTAAGATCTTTCAACTGCTCATCTTCCACCAGTCCCAAGATCTTTCAACTGCTCTTTCATTAGACCCCTGATGATAGGTACTGTCAACTGTGAAAGATGAGCAGGTGAAAGATCTTGGGACGGGATAATTTCAAAAAACAGTTTTGAGCACTGGCAAGAAAAGATCCAAGGTTGTCCTATTGACACTTTGCTGTGCTCAAAGGAAGCTTACCAAATTATGAAAGCCACAGTGATTTTCGAAATGTTTTCCTGCTCTCAGTCAAGGCAGCCCAAAAGCAAGGTTAATGGTGAAAATCAAAAAAGGCGATGCAACATTACACAGTGCTGAAAAGATGCATTCTCGGTTAGATCAAGACAGAATAGAGCCCTTGACAGGGTTGAGCATAGGGGGGTAGGGGGGGTTACCCCCCCCTGGCCTTCGGCCGAGGTTACCCTCCCCAGCCTTTTTCCGACGGTACGGTCGGTTCGGCCAAGGGTACCGTCGGAAAAAGGTGGGAAAAGAGTCCTGGTGTGACACACCAGGACTTCAATAGGAGCAACATTGTTTCTTTGTACTTTCTGCTTTGATTCCCCTGCCGGAAAAAGGCTAGGGGGGGGTAACCTCTGCCTTTGGCTCAGGTTACCCCCTAGCCTTTTTCCAAGGGTACCTTTGGCCAAAGTCCTCGTGTGTCCTGCACACACCAGGAAGGACTTCAATAGCAACATTCTGTTTCTTTTGTAATTCCTGTTTTGATTCCCCTGCCGGAAAAAGGCTAGGGGGGGGTAACCTCGACCTTTGGCCGATGTTACCCCCTAGCCTTTTTCCGAGGGGACCCTTGGCCGAAGTCCTGGTGTGTGCTCTGCACCCCAGGACTTCAATTGCTACATTCTGTTTCTATTGTACTTTCTGTTTTGATTTACAGAAAATGGTAAAATGAAAAAAAACGCATCCAGAAAGTCGTGTCTGGCAGTTATTTCCTTGCTCCATCTATTGCGACTGCAAACCCTCCAGGATAAGAAAAAAGGACCTGAAATGTCGTAAAATGGCATCTGAGGACCCCTAATTTTTCAAAAAAGCTTCAGCTTTTGGGGGACGCTGTCCCCCAAACCCCCTGCCGGGGGCGCTGCCCCCTGGACCCCCGCTGGGGGCACAGCCCCCCAGACCCCCCATGATGGGGGGCTGCTGCCCCCCAGACCCCCTGCATTTTCGGTGCCCTACCCCCCCCCCCCCCCCGTCGTAGACCTCTTTACCCCCTCTAAGGTACCCTACCTTGCCCATCCCTGGCCCTTGACTTTGGAGAAATCACCGCAAACAATGAGATACCTACTGAATACGAATCATGATCTTTCATGTGGCAGATTCTCCATGGTGTAAATTAGCCTTTAGGTATCCACCATCGTTAAATCACTGAATTTCATGGAATATTCATTGCACACTGCATTTCAGACCATTTGTACTTGTCTTCTATGATTTCTCTTACAGATGGACCATATCATCTGAAAATTCTAGTTCCCAATGTTGCATCGGGTGCGATTATTGGCAAAGGAGGTGAAACGATTGGACAGTTGCAAAAGGAGACCATCACTCGAATCAAAATGTCGAAAACAAATGACTTCTATCCAGGTAGGGTTTAACAATTGACTTCATGTAACGGAAATACCAGTTAAGTTGGCTTGTTACTGAGTGTGGTGGCACAGAAATAGCCAGAGCCCAGGGAATTCAGGTTATTTCAAGGAATGTGCTGGTCACCCAAAACAAGTGTTCAGTCCAAAATATCAGTACTGGGTAGCAGGGATGGGTAAGTATAATACTTAAGTATTATACGTGAGTTTTCTACGTATAATACGTCGTATTATACGTACGTATAAAAGTGTTTTATACGTACGTATTATACGTGTGCAAAAAATTTAACATGTGTGACACATGACTTGGGGGTGGAATTTAACAAGGAATTCAATTCTGAAGTTGTATCACAACTTAGTGCAGCGTAGGAGGAATAAAACCTGAATAAGTTGTCGCAAATTATGACGATCACATGAAGGGACAAAATAGGTACCTAACAGCTCAAATTGCTTTTTGGATTTTTGTCTAAAATGATGGCTTTGGATCAGCAGGCGATACGACCACGTCAAGAGGTTAAAAAGCAAAGTTGCAAAAAATAAAACTGTGACTTTGTTTTTAACCACTTAACGTGGTCATATCGCCTGCTGATCCATTCACAATGTCGACCACTGCTTTCAAACATTTAAAATGATGGCTTTCTTTTCAAAACAGGTCGCATTGTTGAACAATGTGGGCTGTGGATGAAAATCAAGAAAAATAATTGCCATTTTCTCACGAATTTTCATCTGAACTGAAAATTCCCCGGATCCTTCGCTCTACCTGTGATACCTACATCGACGAACCATAAGCTGTCCAAGTACTCAAATGCCAGAATACTCATTGTAGGCCTACTCAATTTTCTAAAAGTATTGAAAAAAGTACTAAGAAGTACTCAATTCTCAATTCCACAGCTGGAGCTTTGCTTGCATCTGGCAGGATTTTGATTAACCTTTTTTTTTTCAACATTTGCAAGTTCATGCAGGATTTTCTGCCACATGCTCTGTGCTTATCTTGGGTGAAGGTTTTTTTGTACTCTGCACTCCACCAGCGTCAGAGCAGAACAGGCTCTCATGCCATCAAGGCAATCATCAATGGCGAACAGCAAAGTTCTCAGAAAACAGCAAAGTTCACATACCTGGGAAAAGGAAAGGAGGGAAGGGAAGGAGGGCCGAAAACATGTTATCGGAATGTGGATGTGACCTGGTCAGAGAGCATTCAATAGACGACAGACAGCAATCACACTGATGCCACCACTCAAGAGCACCCCCAAGCAAGCATCATCAACCGCCCACACTACACCCATTCACAATCTCAAATTAAATCTGCAAAGGAGTGAATAAAAATGAAATACTCGTAAAGATGAAAGAGAAATTGGTGATGAATTGATCACGATGAAACAATGATGAAGTAATCATGATAAAAGATCGTGCCAATGATTGCATGGTTACCCAGTGCATTATGCTAGACCTTCACTCCAATGCCGTATGCACTGTGTACCTACAGGTGGTTGGTTTCAAGCATGTGTGCTTGCCATTTGCTGGCTGTCACTGAGTCGTTTTTACAAGTGATCGCAGAAATCTGGACATCCAGGCTGTCAGACCAGAAAGAGAATTGCTACAGGAATATTGAATCGGCCCGATGACGTTGGGTAAGGCAGCTCCGGATCGAATCCGGCAGTCAGGATTTCTGGGGCCACCCTCGTTATGGTGCAAGCTTCCCTTGCATATGAAGGGTGCAAGGGTGAGACAAAGCATGATGTTGGTTTATGGACTTTCTCATTGCCACCATTCTAACATTCTTGCATCCATTTCATGCTTAACAAGGTCGTCGCCAGTGATGTTAGTTTTTTGCTTTCTTCTATTTGTCATTTTTGGTTTTCTGTGTACTTCTCTCATTTACCAGGAACATGAGCTACATGCATCTAGACCTATAGGCCTAATATAAAAGGCTACATGCCTCTGGACCTATCTTATAAAAGATGTAGGAAAGTTACCTGCCTTTTTTTTTTATCAAAGATGTAAGTTATTTGGCCGCATCAACTTTCACATGGTTGGTGCACATACATGTGTTTTATAATGGTGTGTGGCGAATACAATCTTTTGTGGCCAACTTGAAAGCAATTGCGGAGCTTCACTGAAACAGTTTTAAAATTTTTTTCTCCTTTTATTGATGATGATGCTTGTCATTGTTTTAATGTGATAAACATAATGGTGGCATGTTAAAGAGCAGTTTTTTCTGCAAAAAATGAGGTATCACTCGACTTTTAGGTTTTATACGTTTTCTACGTGTATTATACGTACGTATTATACGCACGTATTATACGTGGAGTTTTATACGTTTACCCATCCCTGCTGGGTAGTCCAAAATGTCGGTGACAGATCCAAATTTGGGCACAGCAGATGCTGATCCAGCAGGCACACAGATCCTGAACAGCAGGAAACAAAATGAAACCAAATGGAAACAAAACAACCCCAATTGGCAACAAAGCAGTGGTCGCACTCTACAAAATTTAATGTCGATTTCTGAAAAAGTGATTGCAGATCAAGGATACCTACCTACTTGGAGTGTTAGTCGTGGTAGCAGGCATCATCTGAATCCTACTTTGATAACTTAGGAGGATTTCTCTAATATCTGCTCAATATTTTAACGCATTGGTAGTGAAGAGATCATACTGGGTTAATGCCAATTCCAGGTTGTGAGGTAAATTTTCGACAATGAGGGAAATTGTGAAAATTTACATATGGCAGCTCTCCAGTCACCGTTAACCGTTCATGATATCTTCACCCTAAGTTTAGAGCAAACCCCATAAGCAATGATTTGTTTATGTTCTGCACATAGATAAAGGTACCTATGGCAAGTTTTATGGGCAGCTAAGCTGTTAACATTGATGTTGTTCATTTTACATTGCACATAATACCTTGGGGCCATATTGCATTGTGCATTGCCCATCACCTGGTGTTGGATCAGTAATTGGGTTCACCTCGTTTATTTGCCTGCCATCATTTGGAGTATCTTGGCCTTTTTATTAGTTAGGACTCTAGAGATGCCAATTAAAGTTACATGAACTTTTGGTTGACATTTTTCTGTTGGTTTGAGTTTCGCACTGCACATTTTATTGCATCACACTCCCATCATCAGGTGCGGGCAATAGAGCAGATGACACCAACAAAGGCAAATGGTTGGTGGATGTCACATTACTTGGTTTCCCAGCAGCAGCATCACAGAACGGTTTCCAAGACTGACCTTATGCAATTACAGCTCTTAGCATTTTGTGAGCTCCAAGCTTAATAGCCTCATAAGATTTGGAGTTTGTGCACCTCACAAGAAAAATTGTGTTGCATTCAATTGTGCCCTCACAAGCACATGAAAAGATATGAGTCTCACAAGTCAAACAGGCAGTGCGGACAGTCAGAAATGTTCGCAGCTCCACGATGCTCGGCGATGTTTGTCTCCGTGCATTGCAATTTGTTTTAATTTCTTGACAATTACGGGTAGGAATTGATTTCATTAGGTATGTCATGTATTGTTTTAGATTTCGTTTGTGTTTAACTTTGGTTCAGCTTGAGTTTCGTGAAATGGATGTGGCCACCATGTGAACATGCCGAGAATTGCTGGACTTTGAGATCCCTGTGATGTCTGCCTGCCATTCCCATCTGCAGTCTTCCAGTGGCAAAACACAGCAGTGCACTCAACACACAAACCTCGCAAGACAGCATGCCCCCATGTTCGCCAGTGGTCAAGCTGCACCCTGAACAAGGGCAAGGACATGTCGAAAGATAGCCTTGGAGAAACGAAAACGGCTGAGGAGATCGTGGTCGTCATTTGAAATGGCGATGCCTTCTTTCCTCCAACAGAATCTCATTTCAAGAAAAAATCTCATTTGAGAAAAAATCAATTTCAGGAAAATTTGAGAAAAAAAATCATTTTCAAAAAATTTGAAAAAAAGAAAAAAAATCACATCTCTCAAAAATCTCAAAAAAAAAAATCTCAAAAGATTTAAAAATAATTGTGAAAAAAAATCAATCTGAGAAAAAATCTCATTTTCACAAGAAAAAAAAATCAACCTTGTGGATGTTGAGGAATTTCCACAATGAAACCAACCAAAGGAAGTGCTCGAATCTTCCACTCCAGATGCATCTCCCACAACACACAACCTCTCAACTTCAAAACTCGGCTAATCTTGCCAAAAATGCCTATCTGGGACTTATGAGCGCTCCGTTTCGCTCATAAACCATTCAATGCAAAAGGTGCAGAGACTCCTTGTGCACCTCAACTTTATAAGAATGGAGAGTTCCTCATAAAGTTATGAGGAGCGATTGAATCCCATCCAAGCTCATTCCTGAGAAGAGAGACACTGCTGTTGAAGGTGAAAAATGCCAGACACATATCTCACTGTACTACGTTGAACGGCCTCAATAGCATTGATGTGGCACTGCAGATGGGGGATCCCAGGTAATGGTAGAATATTCCAGAACAGATCGGACAGTCGAGAAATAGAGTATCGATTTGACTCTTTGAGAAGCATGGGAATAGTGCCTGATGAGGAATTTCAATTGATCTGCTGCTCGTTTGACAATTTGTGCAACATGTGAACCCCAGTTTCGAGTTGCCTGGAGTGAAAGGATTGTTGAGCCGATATGATAATCAAATATTTTTGGATGAGTGGCTGAGGTAAAGGACATTATAGATGTCTTTGCAGCATGAACAATCATGAAATCATTGAGTGTGGCAATGTGGTCGCATTCGGCCAGGTTCCTGGTTTGATGTAGCACCAGCCTGAAGGAGCACCAACATTTAATTGCCAAAAACAACCTGGAAGCATCAGACCTTACGCAGCACTGCCGACATCCGGCCATGCGCTAAATGGGGTGAATGCAGAACTCAATAGCAAGGGCCTGACATACTTTACCAGGTTCCTGACTGATTGCTATCTGCCAAATTCCCATTGCCAAATTCGGTGATAAGGCTATCAATTCCAATGTGGGATTCCCACTGCACCAGTCCTGGAAACATTCATCTACGCTGCTGAGAAACAAGTAACATGGCATCCATCAACCGTTTGACTTTGTTACCGTCATCTGCTCAGTTGCCTGCACTGAACCTGACGATGGGAGTGATGCCCCGAAACGTGTAGTTTCTGCGAGACTCCAATCAACAGGGAAAATGACAACCAAAAGTATGTCTGACTTTACCGTCAAATTTTCTCTGATCTTTGCAACTGTTAGATCCACACTGATCTTGACATTGTTCACAAGAACTATTGCCGTAGGGCTTATCTTGTAAAATATCTGAATCACAACTTCCAGGCACCACGGAACGAGTGTGTCTCATATCAGGGAACTCAGAAGGAATTTTGGCAGCCCTGGTTTTCATCCTGGAGAAAATCAAGGAGAAGCCGGACTTCAACTCTAGACTCACAATTGAATTTGAAAGTAAACTCAATTCCGAACGAGAGAAACAGGTTGGTTCATTATGTTGGCCCATATGTTTTTTCAAGAATCTTGCGAGCTTGAATCTGGTCTCATTTTTTTGCTATCACATTTAAATCTGATGCCCCACAGATTCGAACTAATGTTCTTGGTTGTATGCTACTCAACTGACAAGAAAAAGAAGTAGAGTGGCTTCTGAACTTCGTGAGGGTGCAACAGGCGATAAAACAAAGCCAATTTGCTGCGGTTTCGGTGGGCATGGAACGAGCGAAACAAGTCAAAGCTGGAGGCTTCATGGTTCACACAAAAGTCACTTCAGCTTTCACAAAAGCAGAGAAACTGTCATTGAGCATGTGAGGCAGATCAATTGCATCATTGAACGTGTCACCGTGCGACTTGTGGTCGAGTGCCAGAAACCAGACGGGACAAAACCTGCAGCATGGGAATTTTCCCTGATGGGAAATCTCAGCTCCGGAACTTCGATGGAACAAGTGCATTGCAGCTGGAAGAGGTTATGAGGAAATGATAACTTAGCCAACCATTAAAACTCATTCCTTCCCGGCTAGAAATAATAATTTCTCTAGGAACAACCTTTGTATTTTTGGAATAGACGCTTCTGCCATCTGCACTTCTCTTTTGGTGCATACTGTACCTTTTAGGCCCCAACCTTCATCTCATTTGATTGGCGCAAGGCAACATTGGTTCCCATTCCTCGTGTTTGATGGTAGAAGCACGATGAACTTGAGATCTCCAAACTGTGAATCATGTCATCACGCAGGCAAGTGGAGGCCGATCCCGTGCCAAAGCGATCATGCAAGTGAATGGCAGGTCGCAGAGCTTTGCCCACAAAATATTAGATTTTTCATGGATCGACAAATGGATTTTGATTATTTTTTTTTCGCGGGGAAGCTGAAAACAAGCAATCCCATAAGTTCACTTGCATCATCATTTCAGCACTGGATCGACCTCCGATTGGCTCTGGATGATGGCGTGACGTCACACTTTGGAGATTTTCTCATTAAGTTGATCATACCAGAAGGTGTTCCCTTGCTCTGACACACAAGGGGCAGTCAAAAGTAGATAGGTACCAAACCTCAGTTTGTTCCTTGTGGTCAAACTGCTCCAAATAATGGAAACTTTTTTCCTTGTGGACTCGTTTATTGGAATTTTCTGAAAATACTGGGATTTAATTGGTGGATGGAAAAAAGCGCTTTGTTTAAATTTCTATCAACTTGCAGTGCGAAAGCTGCTAAATTTGCAGTTCACCACAAAGAAAATTTGCGGGGACTCACATTCTGTCCATTCGGAATGGGAAGAGTAAACACACACACGAGTCCTCACACCCTGGGGAACATGTGCTGGGTCCTCGCATGTCAGTTTCTAGTGTCCCTTCCTGGTACAGACGCCGCTTGATTTTTATCTCTTCCTGGCCTCAGAAGTCACGGATTTTTTTTTTTTTTTTTCTTTGAAAACGAACAAAATTTTGTTGCATCATATCGCACTTGTTCTGCTGGTATTGCTCCCAGTGATTCCCCCATCCTGAAAAATACACCTACGCCTTATTCTCTCTGCCCTTGGAAGGCCGTACTTGGGACATGCATTTAGTAGAGAAGTAAACGGAATGAAAGTTGAAAAGAAAAAACTTTTTTTCTTTTAGAAGAAAAGAAAAAAATTATTGTTGTGCAGGAGCCAGAGTGGAACGGTGGTTACTTGTTGACTGCCCCTCGTGTGAGACTTAGATATACCTGCCTCAAACATTTTTACAAAGGTGGTTACCAGAGCAGCAGCTTCAAGGGTCTAGGTTGGCCTGACATTCTGACCTTTTGGTGAAAGACATATAAGCTCTAGCCACTCTTCACTATTGCAGGTGAAAATCCTTGTTCCAAACAGTACAGCAGGCATGATAATTGGCAAAGGAGGCAGCTTTATCAAACAGATCAAAGAGGAGAGTGGCTCTTATGTTCAGATTTCACAAAAACCAAAGGACTTGGCCTTGCAAGAAAGATGCATTACTATAATAGGTTGGTTTATGGGGAGGCCGTTGACGATATCACAGAAGATTAGTAGGATCCTTATTTTTTCAAACGCCTTGTACCAGGTGACCAGTATACCCTTTTAGCTCACGGATAAGTTAATTTCAAAATTTAGGGTCACCATTTTGTTGTTTTTTTTTTTATTGAAACGGATCCTTTTTGTCAAACTCAAAATTATTTAGCGGCTGGCATATAAAACTGTTCTCATCATTATTTTTCACCGTTTGACACTCCCTTTGCATAGAATACGACTTTGCATATCCTCCCCTACAAGACTCTTCAGCTGCATTACAGGTCGCACAGTCAATTAGTCAGTTTTAATTTGAGGATGTTACACAATAGAAGGTAGTAACTCGATGATAAATTCATGCTCCTCATTGATAGGTTGTGCGCACTTCATTATAAAAGTGATGTGTCCTGTGAGTTTCCTTTCATGTCGATGTCACACTTAACCAGTTCACATTCGCAACCCCTAAAGTGATCCGAGTACCTAGTTCACTAATGGAAATCCTGATGGGAATTGCACTCTGCTCCATTGTTACTGATTGCATTGCTGATCTAAAATGAGGAAGGCAAAAGTGGAGGGAAAATTGCAAGTCTAAACTGCTTGGGAATGATCTTAGATAAGCAATAGATTTTCTACTTTTTTACCGTGTTTGTATTTTGATTTATGTGGAAAAAATAAAAAGGCCTCCCCATTACAAAACATTTTCTTGCTGCTGCTGGTTTGCAGGTGAATTGGAGGGAAACACCAAAGCATCAATGATGATTCTTTCCAAGGTTGTTGAAGATCCATTGAGCAACAGTTGTCCAAATATCAGCTATGCAGAAATATCTGGCCCCGTTGCCAACTTTAATCCAACAGGATCACCGTATGCCAATGCAGGTCCTTCATTGCTCTACTCAGGTCCGAATGTTCCTGGTCGTACTTTTAACCAAAGTTAGTTTTCTGCATGTTGCATCCAGCGATTTAACTGTAAAACCAGGACAAGGGGGCGCTAGCCAAAATTTCATTTTCGTATAGAGGTGAAATGTGAATATTTGAGTGTATATCTTCCTTCTCTAGGGGGGCGTCGCGCCCCGCGCTCTGTTTAAGCGGTCAAGCCGGAATTACGAATTCTGATTTTAAAATGGGTTTCCGCAAATTTTCGGAAACACGGGAATGTCGCTTCTGACGGAATTAATAATTTTTGCAAGGATTTTCGAAAAATGGAAAAATCGGGAAAACATGCATTTCCCACCCAACCAAGCCAGATTTCTCTCTGTGTCACTAAAATCGCCTACATTTTAATGTTTTCAACCAATATAAACATGTCCGCACAAAAAAACCAGCCAAAATACCCACAAAGCGCTTCAAACCGCATCAAAATCGAGCAAAAACTGGAAAAAAACAGGCAATTTCAAAGCGACGCCATCTCTGAACCGTTGCAGCAAATCACGTGAACTTAGCGTCTGCAAAATCGCGCGTCTGTCGGCTTCCCGAAAATTCAAATTTCCGCGCGCGAATTTCAGAGCGCGATCGTGAAAAAACGCGCCTTCGACGGTTGGAAAACAGAAGAAAGTGGGAAATTTGAAAATTGCACCAATTTCAAATGGCTGGACCAATTTTCGCGGAACAAATGTCTGCTAGATCGCTGTTTATACATCTTTCCCACTGTGAACATTTCAGCCATTGTGATTGAGAGGTGTTGATATTCCGTGATTAAATTCAAATCCCTTGAAAATGGAATACCCATGCGGACGTTCATTTACGTCGTTCGTACAATGACATCATGTTGGCCTTGACGTTTATTTACGTCGTTCGTACGCCCAGATTTTTTTTTTTTTTTTTTTTTAGTAGACGTAACTGTACGTCATTCGGGCTTGACCGGTTAAGAACTGGTTGCATCACATTTTTTTTACCTCCCATGACTGTTTCTGTCAAGTTTCAGTCTTTCTTTTTCGTTTTATTTTTTGGTTTTTATGGGAGGGTTCCTGTTGGACCAGAAAAGTCACATAATTGTTGGGATTTGGAAATATGGTGATGCAAAAATCGTTGGATAAAATATGCCAATGTTTTCCTGACAAACCCCGGGAAAAAATTCTCTATGGGAGTGGCCATGCATGACTCCGTCTGATGCCATTGCTCCTATCAAATTTCCAAGCAGTGCGGTGCAGAGAGTCCATTATTCTTGTATCTTGGAACTTTGGAATCCCCATGGAATTCAATGATGCATGTTTAATCTGGAAATGAATTTTCCGACTCCGTGCATTCTGTCCTGAGACAGGGTTTTGTTGATCAACTTGGCAATTGAAATTGCATCTTGCAGTGTGGGCATATTCAATGATCACAGCATTGGTTTTTACATTTCATTTGATTTTACTCATTTAGCAGTCTTATTGCCAAACACAGACACCACCCAGATGCAAATTACTTGCATCTGGGTGGTGTCTGAGTTTGGCATTCTGAGAATTGATCTTACCATATTGTTGCCGCATGTCCATATTGTTGCCGCATTCCATGGAAACATCCCTGGATCACTCGCTTTCACAATGGTTCACATGAAAAGGGGAATCTAATAATTTGACACAGATTTTTCACACATTCCATGCTGCCGCCGAGCTTTCCACTAAGCTTCAGCATTTGATTGAAAATGTGAGCACAGTGACAGTTGAAGCTGGTTCTCACACAATTATCCAACATTTGAGCAGAGGGTGCACTCAAGTTGAATCGCAATCGCACTCAAGTCGAAGTTGCCACTCAGTTTGATCCCTCACTGGACTTCACTCAGCCTCAACTCCACTTCTCCTTGGGTGATTTGGGGAAGGCCAACTCCGAAGCTGAGCAGCAGTTGCTTCATAGTAATGGGGATAATGGCTGCTTACATTAGGTGCTTTGCAAAATTTGTCCCATTTTGCTGCCTTCTGCAAGTGTGTCCTAACAATGGAAACTTCATTTTAATTTGAAAAACTCCTCCTGAGAGAAAGAACATTCAGTTTAGAAAATTCTGCATGTGACTAAAGCACCACATTCTGACATTTCCGTCAACAAACATACAATTTGGTATAGCTTACTAAACGTCCAAATTTGTTGCTTTTCTTTTGCTTGATCCAGACGGAAGTCCCACCGGAAATGGCCTGAGCATCAATCTAAATCTGACCGGGTCATCGTCTCCAAATCTGTCACCAAGCGGTGTTCTCCCTCCTACGACAACAATCCAAATTCTAGAGAATATCAAGTCGCTGTTGCGAAACAGCAGTGTTCCAGAGCAAGCGTCAAATGACATTGCAGCTGCCATGGCAACATTGGCCCACTATGGTGTTCTAGGGATGGGTCTTGGCATGCCGGGTACAGGGTCACCAACTACTAGCCAACCTCCTGGAAGCATTCAAGGATCAACTCTGCAGCCTATTACTGGTCCAATACCGGCCAGTAATCATGTCAACATCACAAGTGTGGATCACGGTCCTCCTATAAACTCAAATGCTGCATCAACCAACCGAATTTATAGCTGTCCGGCAAATGGGTCGATGATGCCTGCACTTGGAGTGGGCATCCCATCAAATGCCGTTACGCCTCGCAGCATAGAGAGGTTTCAGGCCATGCCGGCAGAAGGTGCCACGTTCGATCAGTTCATGCGGCAGGCCACGACAGATATCCGTTCGGCTCAGTATCCCATGGCGGGAAATGGAAGAAGCTTTACGTCGTCCATGATGAATGGAAATGCACAGAAAAATCTTGTGCAGCCAATGCGAGTCAGTCCTGTGCCTGAGCAGCCGGTGCCGGCATCTCACGAAGGTTCAAAGCTGGAGATGGGTATTCACGAGGATATAGTTGGTGCCATCATGGGGTACGGCGGCAAGTCACTTGTCGAGATACAACACTTGAGTGGAGCCAACATTCAGATTTCCAAGAAGGGGATATTCGTTCCAGGAACGAGGAACAGGATTGTTTCAATTGCTGGAACACCAAGTGCCATCAGTACTGCTCAGTACCTCATAGAGCAAAAGTTGAGCGAGGTTGAAGCCAAACGGGCACAGATGCAGCCAAATCCACTGAGCAACATGTAACTAACCACCCTTGGCCATGTTTTGTTGCACTACATACATCGCCCAGCTAGTGCTTGCCCTTTCAGCATCCTATCCTGTCATCTCCAAATTCCTGTTTGACGTCACTGATAGATTTTTTATTTTTTGACATGTCTTTTCCTTCATTGCTCTCCCCCAAAGTTGCTTATCCCTGCCTTCCATGCTACTGCAAACTTTGTCTCTGAATCACATATAGCTCATATATTTTTTGCTTTTACTATAAAAGAAGTTTGCATTCTCTTGTCTCTTAAGTTTTCCAATTTTGGGAAACCCAGCATTGGGAACTCTTGGTTGGTGTTGATTAATCGTTGTTTCCTATTGCTTACTTTCAGTTTCATTGCACTCGGGCTGTCACTTCATATTAGGTTACACTCAATTTTCACAGTAATTATGCCAAGTGCCATTCCAATCATTTTGTGCTTGATACTTGAAAACCGCATCCTGGGTGACATTTTTTATTTCTCGTGGAACGTGTACATTGGGCCGATTTTTTAAATGAAGCTCATATTATTTTAGGCCGTGGATTCTTTTTATTTAAATGCAATTTTCTATGCAAAAGAAAATGAATCGCTGATGGCACAAAACGCTTGGAACATGGCTAACCACAAGACATTAAATTTGATTTGATTGCTTCACGGATGGCTTCTTTATACTTGTTTATAAAACTTGTATCACATTATTTGCTGGCTGAAAATTGCAGTTACAGCCCCAACCCTTGGGCGTGCTCGTTGGTTGTTTTTGTTCCTTTTTGACACCCAGCAGTGGAATTATTTTTGTCATTATGCACTATTCAGTAGCTCTTTTCACAAGAGCAAGGGATGGAATTGCAGATGGTATGATTTTTGATAAATTGCTACAATATCGCAATGTAAATCTTATGTTAAAAAAGAAAACCAACATTGTTTGTGTTTGTGGCCTGGGTGTCCCATAAGTTCGCGGCCCGAACCAGAAAAGACAATTTTTTGAGAAATTGCCTCTATTTCTTGTCAATGCGTGTCTTTGCTTTGCAGCGAGAAATACGACACTGCTGATATGAGTAGTTATTGCAAATTGCAATCGCTGAGAAGTAAGTTTGTTTGACTCCATCCAGCCACTCAAAAGAGCCTTCTTTTCTGTTTCGATTAAAATGGATTTTCTGATTCCTGCAGAGGTCGATGATTTTGTAGGGTTGCGAGATCTGTGATTCCGTAGGGTGGTGAAAAAAAGTTGAATTCTGCTTCAAGAAAAAGCAGTCTCAGCAATGTCGGTTGTCATTGAAAGAGGCACTGCATTGTTGAATCAACACATCCTGTGTTTCACAAATCCAACATGCCTAACCTTGCAAGAGCAAACTAATCCTGTCACCAAATCCAGCTGCTGTATCAGTGGAAGCAGGCGGGAAAGCGGGAATTAGCTTTTAGAGGATTGCTTTATCAGTTCCAGGCCAACGAACAGGCCGTCTTCTCTAAATACCTTGGGCCACGAACTTTTGGGACACCCCATGTATGCCAAAATTATGCTCACTGGTTTATTTGTTTTTTTTTTTTTGAAATTGATGCAGAAAATGTGTGCAACTTTTTCGGGAACTTAAGTTTGGCTGAAAGCTATGTCTCTTTGTCTTTGGTGAGATGGGGGCCAAGTGGCAAGCATCCTGTTCACATGACTTATTTCAACCTTCATTAGACACTGATTTTGCAGCAAATGATTTTGATTTGCAACTGATTTAGCAGCAACTGAAAGTTCTCTACATTGTTAAGAACCTTTTCAAAATTTGCTATGGTGTCATTATTTTCATTTCTGACAAAAAAAGGAGCCATGACAACATTGCATTTCAATTTTTTTATTTTCCTCCCCATGACTCTTTCTGAAAATCCTTGCGGATGCCACATCAGATCGGTGTTACTTTTTCAGAAAAAGACTCCAGTTTCAACAAGTACCGACCCATGCATCTTTGGTTTTCTCAGACTTTCGTCAATTTCGTATAGATTTTTGGTCCAATATCTCATTTTCTGATCTTGAAAACATTGAAGGCAGTTCAATGCCCTGACAAAATGGTGTTTTGCAAAAAAATCTTTAACAAGCCCTTTTAGATACTTTATTTCTTCAGTTCGATAGACAAAGCATTTTTACGAAAGAATTTGACTGTTTTTCGTTCCTATTGGCGAAAGCATATTCCACCCGATTCCAAGAGCCACAGCTGCTTCATTGGTTTCTTTTGGTGTACCTTGTACCTACGGTAATTGTTCATGGCAAGTTCCTGTTTGAACTTTGGTTTCTGGGTTAAATTTTTTGAAATTGGTTTGTTTTGTGACATTAAATCCCAATTTTTGCAAGATTTGTGCTGTGCTCTGAAAAAAAATTTTGCATGCGTTGGCAACCAGTTACTTTTGAGAATTTTATTTTCTTCTCAACTTTGCCATTTCGTTCTAATTCTTCTAAATTCAGCACTTGTTTACGTCGTTTTAAATTTGCCGTGGTTTCTGGATTTGCTTGCTTTACGTGACATTATTTTTTGCCTTTTTTTGCTGTTGAATACTTTTGGTGTTGTTAATCAATTACAAAATTCAGAGATAGTTTATGTTGACGGATTCAGCGATAGTTTATTATTGGTACAGTTTGTTAGATGTTCTTTTTCACAACAAGCTCTTGGTCTAGATAGTTTATTTTTGCATGGATTTAACACATTATGGAAAGCTTATTTTTGTTCTGCTGAGTAAGTTGCTACCTAGTTCATTAGTTTAGGGGACAAGATTTTACTTTGAGCTAGTCAGCATCAACAAATTCTACATTATTTAGTCATGTAGTGTCGGTCTGAAATCGCACTTGACTTTTCATTTCTTTTGTTAACCTAGTCTTGTCTTGTGCCCATCCATTAGGCATGGTTTGAGTCTCCGGGTATTGTTGCTTGGTGCCACGAGAGAAAAATTACTCCCATATAGATTAACATCTTTATTTGTATTTGTGTGACGTCTCAGCCTGAGAATGGCGAGTGTGTGAAACAAGTTCAGCTGGTTTTATTCCTTGTCAAGGTGTTCTCCAAGTGCAGAACTTGACTGCAAAAGTCAGACTGTCAAGTCTGAATGAATGTCATCAGGGTGTCTGCAGACCTGGAATTGTCGGGGAATTTTGCCATTCTGGAAAAGTCAGGGAGTTTTTTTGGAAATTTCTCTTTCTCTGGCAAGTAAAGTCGTTTTTGTATTGTTGTGCAAGGTTAAACTTACTTGGGACATATCAAACAAAGCCATGTTGCATGCCTTGTTTTTCCAGTTTTTTTTTTAAGCGTTTGTTTTGTCCATAAAAAATACTGAGAGATGGAGGGCATTGAGAACCCAAAATGTCTGTTTTTTACATCTGGAAAACCTGAAAAGTCAGAGAAAATGGTCTCTGTCTAGCTTCAGACATCCTGTGTCATGCTTTGGTGTTTCGAAATGTTTTCGAGAATTCATCATGACGATACATTTTGCTGCTGGACAGGGCTCCTGGTGTGTCTCAGTGCAGTTGCCAACTAGAATTGATTCGTAACTCCCAAAGTGCTTGAAACGCTTTTTGCCCAATCATGTGTTTCTGCTCTTTCTTTTGGAGTTTGCCAGGTAATTGTTTTATTTTCGTGATCATGAATTGGCATTTCTCAGGCCTTACCCATATGTTCAGACTTGAGGACGGTTGACATCGTCAGCGTGTACAATTTCAGTTCCTTTATCGTCACCCCAATTTCATGCCATGTCAGGTTTCCTTGACCTCCCTCAAGTGTTCAAACGTGAGGATGGAGGGTGGGGTTTGAGACCAGGGTGTGCAATTTCAGTTCTATTATCTCAAACTTCACACCATGCTAAATCCTACCTCGATCCTACTCCAAGCTTTTGTTTGTCATTGATTACTGCAATCGTTAGGATTTATGCCTGTAGACAATTCTTTTGCCACTCGTCAAGTAATGACTGCGAGCTGCAAACAATGATTCTGAATATTCTCCACTAATCAGTTATTCTTACATTTAAATTTTTAACCGAACTGATTTTTGTGAAAATCGGATTTTTGTTGAAAGCTCCCATTTTTTACATGAACTTCATACAAATAATAATGCGTGCTTGACATTCGGGTTTCAGGGTAGCTTCTATCACCTCACCGGATCAGATCAAATTGTTGTTGGACTTTGTTTGGAAGCACCAATGCGCCCCATTAGAGAAGTATTTCCAAAAATGACCCGATGGAATGCAAAATTTCCACTAATCCACCCGATGGCATCAGTTTTGCGGCAGCACCCAATCGGGTGCATTTTTCCAACGTCCTATTTTCTCGATGCCGTTTGTCTCTTGTCTCTGCTTCCGCAATTCTGTGAACGTAGGCAATATCCACTCTTCATCAGATATTTCAAGTAATCACTGGCGCAACCAGGGCAGGGGACAAGGGGGACGTGTCCCCCCCCCCGAAATCCAAAAAAAAGATGAAAATGGGCGAAAACTCTAAGCACTTTTTCTTCGTTTTTTGACCATGCATTCTGATGATCGTTCCCAAAGTGAAAGTGAAGGCCGTGCAGGGAATTCTTGCTTCTTGCATACATTTCTCAGATAAGATCTAGGGGTCGTTAGCAGCTTGGCTTGAGATTTCTTAAGCAATGGCGTGTGCGACCCAGTAGAGATGAAACACAAACAAAACAACATTCTTCAATGTAATGCAGCTCACTTGACTTGATGAATGGCACAAGTATCTGCGGGTGCAATTATTACACATATTTGGTCCTCACAGTGAAATGCTTCTCATCTCACCAGAGACACCAGCTTGCTTGTGCGACCTAATCTAATCCAGATTTTTTATCTTTCTGGGCAGGTATGAATATTAAATTTTGGGAGACCCAATGGAGGATCGAGTTCTGCCAGATTCCAGAAAAATTCTGCCTTTTTGCAGTTTTGAAGGGGAAATCCATACACTACTTTTGACTCCATTTTCTTCTCGAGAGCACCAATTTTTGCACCAAAATGAACACCATATTTCAAAAATTTCTTCAACTTCTGGGGGACTCTGTCCCCCAGACCCCCTGCCAGGGAGTCCGCCCCTTGGAACCCCGGATCGCGCCAGTGGCGCGATTTTTCCCACGTTTGCATTTTTTTCTTCTCGTCGTCCCCTCCCGAACGAAAATCCTGGTTGCGCCACTGCAAGTAATCTGCTGTTTAGGGACTCTAATTTGAATTCAGAAGAGTATTTCTTCAACCAGAAAAATGACAAGAGCGTCATTGTTTTCAAACTCCCGGTTTGCTTCTGCAATCCTTTCAACAGCTAGTCAACAGTTATTGAACTGGGGATATTTCACAAAAAGCCTGTTAAAAGTCGTCCCAAAAGCCTGGAGATTTAAGTCGGCCAGTGTGATGTTTTGCATCATTTGTTGGTTATACAATGGTGGATCAGTGGATCACGTATTTGGCTTGTGAATAAATATAGTTGGAAGATGAGTTTGCATGCTCATTCAAATGTGGACGCGACATTTCGACGTGAAGTGAGGCAGTCAAGGGCAGCTGGTTTTTTGTCTGGTTTTTGCAAAAGAACATCGTATTGGCATTTCAGTACTTTGAGGCTTCATTGATCATAAAATGTCATATTCATATTCAGCCAATGAGGCAAGCTGAAGTGGTTGGCTTTGGTTCTGTGATGGATGGGGAACCGGGTGTGTTTATTGCATTATGTTACACTACATTATCTGTTGATAAATCAAAATCATTTCGGCTGTGCTATGGACCATCTTCGAGGCATTGAATATTCGGAGTGTTATTTTCAATTATCGTCGCGTAAAGTTTACTATAAACTGTCCACAGCGCAGGCCTTTTGACATTGTAAATATTGCTACCTACATTGTTTACGATATGATGTAATCGGTGCCAGCGTTGTGTTAAACAAGCCAAAGTTCACTTGTTCGTGCACGTCACACGCTTAGATCTGACGCCAATTGAAACGTAAATCGTCGATTGTCTCTTTAGAGCTGTGATTTTTTTCTCTCGTAAATATATCTGTAATAGTGCTGCAGTAGTTTTCTCTCGCTTGTTTTCCATTGAATTTTCTTGCAAGAACATTCAGATGGTTACAACCTTGTTCTTTTTTGTCGTAATTAATTCCTTTTTTCTCTCTTTCCTGCTAGGTTTGTTGTTTAAAATGTTTGTTAGTAAAACACTCGGTGAGGTAATCGATAAGACTGAATCTAATCAGAGGTGATATCGTATTAAAATTTAGATTTATAAAATTTAACACTGTTGTAATCTTTACATTTGCTTATGAAATAATTATCATTTCTCTCCGGCAGTGTAATTACCATCATTTACGTCTCATCAACCCATGCGACGATAAAACATTTTTGTTAATACTCTCGGAAATCAAAATGGTTTGCAATTCTTACAATTGCTTTTGGAAATCCAAAGTTTGTTGTTTCAACATGGCCGGTGCCTTTGTTAATTTCATTTATTGTAAGGGTGGAAAATCTTATCTGTTGGCAAGGTTTCTTCGTTTGAGATATGCAGAATTTGTGGGTAAATTCCCTGTCACAGCTAATAGCTCGTGGGTGATTGAGGAGGCTCACCCTCTGACTTGATCAAGGAGGCTCACCCTCTGACTTGATCAAGGAGGCTCAACCCCTGACTTGATCAAGGAGGCTCAACCCCTGGTTTGAATGAGGAGGTTCACCCCCTGACTTGATCAAGGAGGCTCAACCCCTGGTTTGAATGAGGAGGTTCACCCCCTGACTTGATCAAGGAGGCTCAACCCCTGGTTTGAATGAGGAGGCTCACCCCCTGACTTGATCAAGGAGGCTCAACCCCTGGTTTGAATGAGGAGGTTCACCCCCTGACTTGATCAAGGAGGCTCAACCCCTGGTGTGAATGAGGAGGCTCACCACCTGACTTGATCAAGGAGGCTCACCCCCTGGTGTGAATGAGGAGCTTCACCCCCTGACTTGATCGAGGAGGCTCACCCCCTGGTTTGAATGAGGAGGCTCACCCCATGATGTGAATAAGGAGGCTCACCCCCTGACTTGATCAAGGAGGCTCAACCCCTGGTTTGAATGAGGAGGCTCACCCCCTGACTTGATCAAGAAGGCTCACCCCCTGGTGTGAATGAGGAGGCTCACCCCCTAGCATGATTGGGGATTCTCACCTCCTGGCCTGATGCCGATCAATTTTTTAACGATTTGACGATGTCTGGTATTATTAATGCCATCTAAAATTTGGGAAATAGGTACGCTCTATTTTCAAGTAGATCAGTCACGCTTCCCCTCAATTTGACAGTCGAATTCACTTCACCTTTGCAGATGCAGCACATCGACTCTCACAGGGTTCGGACGACTCCTGGAATTCCTTGAATTTCCTGGAATTGGAAGTAAGGAAATTCCAGTACTTGAAATTTCCTGGAATATGCCTTTTCGTAAGAAATTCTGGAAAAATCCTGGAATGCAAGTTTTTTTTCCTGGAATTCCTGGAAAAATGGCTTTCATCCTGGAAAATTCCCTGTTGAGAAATAGGCAGAAAAATCACTTCCAATCCAGAGTGATGGGAATGCAAATTTGACTTGCATCGCTCCATTTTCTTGCATTTTTTGTATCTGTATGTCAGATTTGAGCACGCATCTTCGCCATTGGAGCTCGGCAACAGCCAAAAGATAAAGCACTTCGTGAATACAAAATCAGCTGTAATTTGAGAGCCAATGGAGTAACAGCGATGTGTAATTTTGCCTTGAATGATGATGTCAAATTCATCCCAACGTGTGGTTAAAATTTCAGCGAAATCTGTTTACAACTGCATTTTTTTCCGATTTGGCGAATTTGACTTATCTGCTGCAGGCTGATCATAAACTTTTATCTTTTTAGGATGTGCCAAAGTTGAGGTTGCCGACAAAAGTTTACCAGGTCCATCTCGCGGGTCTTATTATGTGCGGTTTTTTGTTGTGGGATTTTGTTAAAAATTTGCATTTGTTTTGTGAACTTTTACGGTCCGAGCGGTACAGATTTTTAAAAATTTTATGAGAGGCCTATACTCCACTTGGCCCACCTAAATTTTGCACCCGAATTCACTCCTGCGCGAGACCAAAAAGGAACCGAGATCATTGCATTCACATTGTTGCAATCAACGAAATTGTTGTAGCTCCACGCCACCCACAGTCTCAACCGAAAGAAATAAAGCTGCAGAGTTGAAAAACATTTTAAAGCTCTACTCTGTCCTGAGTGTCTGCTGCACAAATATTTTGGTAAAATAACTGTGGAAATCAAAAATCGTGTTGCGCTGCAGAAATGTTGCACATAAAAAACTTCCAGCAGAAAGGCACCTCTGGAAAAGTCCTGGAAAACTCCTGGAATTTCGTTGTCATTTTTCCGTCCGAACCCTGCTCTCAGTTCGTGCAGACCGTTTGGGAGACACTTTTTCTTTTCTGAGAGTTGCTCTCTGGTACTTCCACTGCACATCTTCCTTGGTCATATCTCTGGTGAGCCATTTTTGTGAGGGTGCCCAGTGACCTGGAAATGACGGAATTTTCTTGCTCTGAAAAATTAGGGGAATTTCCAAAATAAAAGAATCTCGTATCTTGAATCTTTAAGAAGCATTAATTTCTTGCCCAAAATTGACAGAATTCCAAGATTTTTAAGCTTCTGGGGGTCCTCAGATCTTTGATCTCCACTGGGGCTATGACTCGCCACCATTCGATTTTGCCTCTCATCAATGGAATTCGGTGACTTCCTCCATTTCCAATATGCAAAAGATACAACCAGTTGCTGTCCTATATGGATGGATTGCGGGTGATGGATTCAATAGGTACCCCATTTAACTCTGCAGGGTATACGCCCCGGACGCATTGCACATTTTTTGGCCATTCACGCACAGAACTTTATGATCAAATTCATTGTGTGGAACTAAGAAATTCATTTTGTCAACCTGTCTCCCATTCACCTGTGCATTTTCGGCAAGATGAAAAAGGTGAAAATGAGGTCAACTTTGATGTTCCCAAGTGGAGACTGCTTCCTTTCCCCGGAAAATATCCTTTTTGCCAGTTTTTTTTTTCTACAGAAAACTGCAATCATGTGCAGAAAGAACTAAAAAATATTTCAAAATTTTTTCAGCTTCTGGGGGTACACCGTCCCCCAGACCCCCAACTAGGAGCCCCCTGGGGAACCCCGATTGGGCTGTGTCTGTTCCCAAAAAACGGTTGCCCCCCATTCGCAGAGGACTGGAAGCTTTGGCTTCATTGAGCTGGATCCAGTAATTAAACCCATGGAATGGGCTTCTGAGGGAGTTCTCCAGCTCCGCTGCCAGGGAGCTCTGCCCTAGAACTCCGCTGTGGCGGCCCCCTATTCCCGTAAAAGGGGTTGCCTTTTTGTGCAAACCACCCCGAATACCTTTTTTTTGTGGTCATAAAATTTTTTAAGCATTTCTGGAAAGTCATGGAAAAGTTGAATTTATTTTTCCGAAAATGCTGGACACCCTGTAACAATTTAAGACATCATTGGGGTTTATTGCATTTCAGCCCCACTGCACTTTGGTAACTGTTAAAAGGAATTCAAGGGGTTCATGCAAATGGGGCAAAGATTTGACACCAGAGATAGAGTTGCAGGAAGTGCGAGTTGGGATGATCAAGTTTTTGAAGTCTTGGCACTTTTCTCTCTTGAAATGGAAGAAGGCACTGACAGACCGGTGAAGAGAAAAATTGGACTGTTTATCCTGCTGTGTCTGGTAACCTGTACCTGTCGAGATACGAAGGAATTGCAGCTTTGCAATGAGTGTGTGCAATCATGCACAGAAATCAGTGATTTGACAAGTGTCTGTCATGGAAACATTAGCTTCATTCCGGAAAGGGACTCAAACCTTGGAAAAACAATTTAGACATTGGCGAAAAGGTCTCCGTCATGGGTTATAATTTTATTTCCTCCTTGAATCATGTAAAATTGCACTGTTCTTTTGTCATTTCGGATTAATCGCTGTCCTTTCTTGGTTAATCTGAACTGTTTGCTTTCTGTTCTTCTGACGATGGATAAGCCATTTTAGCTTGGAGGACTCTTAATTTCTTTTTTGAGGTGAATTGATTTTTGGCAAAAATTAAATTAAAACTTTTTTTTCAGTTTTGTATGTTCATTCCAGGCTTTTTTGTATGTACTTCTCTTTGGTACCATTGCAACTTCAGGCTGAAAATTTGAATCGAATTAAATTACTTTGCTTTTCCTCGTTTGGAATTAAAAGAAAAGCAGTAGGTATAAAAAAAATTTTGCAGCCTTTGAGTTTGTCACTAAAGGCATGTGAAGAGATCAACTCGTTAAAGGTGCTACTTGTTTCTGTTAGGACTACCTGGTCTTGTCAGGAGCCAGATTTGTCGAAATAAAGCAGGCCAGGCATGGACAGAGATTTTGCCGCAAAAAAGCATAACTGTCTGGTGTGCAGTTCTCCTGAATTTCGATGCAATTTGGCATTTTTGTGAGAAAAAACCCTTCGTAAACAGGTTCGAATGTTTCACGTTTGTTCTTCTCATAAGTGTCATTCATTGCTTGCAGAAATCAGTAAATCAACATGGAAGGAAGGCAAGAGTGGAAATTTCGGAGGGTTGTTTTTCTTGAGCTCGTTTTGACCTTGTTTGTTCATTTGCGCCAGACAATATCCAAGCAAATTAAATTGTATTGTGTTGACATGTTGAATTCGACCGGTGAGAGCAATGCAAAGTTGAGGCTCCTCTTTCCAGGCGAGTTCAATATTTCCTCCTCCACTTTCGGTGATTTACATATGCATGGTGGGGTAGAAAATGTTATAATTGCTCGGTAAGTGCAACCTCAAGGGAAACAGCCCTGCCTTTCCTTCTATCACATTTTTGAGTTTAAATCTTTGCTAGTATGCAGACCAGATGACTGATACTCTTTGCTGCAAGACCCCTCTTTTTCTTTCTTTCGTTGCCTTGTCTGGTTAAATTAAGATGTTCTTAACATGTTAGTTTCTTAACAGTGCAAGTTTAACACGGTTTGGGAAGGTTCAATAGATTTATTGCTTTTCAGAGAGATCTAGTTGTCATTGTCTTACTTCTTTTGGCTGAGGTTTTGTTCTTATTTCCTTACGGTGTATTTGGGTGTTAATCTTTAATTTTCTTTTACGTTTTCCTCTCACGTTTCTTTTTCATTCTTTCGTAAGTTCGTGAATGGGAGATAAATGCATTTTTATCTTCCGTTCTTCTTTTCTTTCCCTTCCTCTCTTCTCTCTCTCCCTCTCCCTAGTTTTTTAATTTGTTTGGTGCATTTTAGTTTATTGACGTAAATCAGAGTTGGAAGTCTAGAATTAAACTAATTATTTTTTTAATTGTTTTTTTCAATCAGCTTTCTTTTGCTCACTGGTGGTATTTTTTCCTCTTTGTCGTTCGTCTGCATCTGCATCATAACTATTTTGGACACCTTGTTTCTTGTTACATTTTTGACGGTTTTTGTTACAGCTTGTTGAGCTTCAGATACTGAACCAAGCTGTGCAGAATTGTTTGTTTTCGAGTGAGTTGTCAATTTTCCATTTGATTCTTTCGGATGTAATTTTATAGCATTTGCCTCGACTTTCAAAATCTCAATATAATTACAGCACGATGAAGATTTGATATAAATTTTGATCATGTCACTCATCAGGACGTTTCATAGATTTGTGATGCAGGTGCTCCATTGTAGCCTGCTTGCATTGTTGTAATGTGGCGATGGCTCTTTCGAGCGACACAAGCAAAACTCTCTCCACTTGTGAAAATCTACGAATCTTTGGACTCTCAGGATTTAACATTTTCGGACGAATGCGCAGAAATGGTATCCGTGGCTGTTCCATTTCTCCATGGGCGCAGAATTTCAAATTTTCTGCGATGAATTTCAAAGATTTGAAGTGGTTTGTGGTTGCGGATATTTGACAGCAGTGACTGGCCATATTTGATTATTCTCTCCATTTGATTTCTCGAGTCCGGTTCAAAAGCAAAAAAGGTTGTGGTTTTTGCCATTTCGTTGGCGGTACCAACAGGGTGTACAGGTGCTGCCTATGAAAATTTCAGAGAATTGGTTGAAATTGGGGAAAGAATGCAGGTTTGGCAGAGGGGCAGCATCTGCTGAAAAATGGCAAAGTGGTATGCGACGCATGCCTTTTATGTCTTGAGGTCAGAGGGCTGGAATTGCTGACCATGTTTGGCAATAAAAGCCATGATGCTGGTGTTTCAACTAAACTTATCGATTGTTGCTGTAAGAAACACCATTTAATGCTCGTGATTGTCTTCTTCTTTCCAGCATTGAGTGAGTTTCCAGGCACATGCATCCCTGCATTACTATGACAGTTTCCTTTTTAACACATCACGTTTAAACACTTCATAGATTGAAGGAGGAATAGTGACTAACCGTCATTTTTATCCAATGTCCTCGAGTCTTCGTACTTGGTGATCGCCAGAGCACTTTTGTCATCCCATCATAAGATGACTTCATCAGTAGCATGGCTGGCAGGGATCAATGTTACAACTTGGATATGGAATGGATGGCTTGATCATCTTGTGTCCTGACAGGCAATATCACCGTGAGGGTCGTTAGCAAGGTCTTGAGAGTAAAACTTGTAAGGTCACGAGGAAAAAAAACTTGAACCACACCACTGCAGGTGGGTGATGTGGTTCAAGTTTTTTTTCCTCGTGACCTTACAAGTTTTACTCTCAAGACCTTGCTAACGACCCTCACGGTGATATTGCCTGTCAGGACACAAGATGATCAAGCCATCCATTCCATATCCAAGTTGTAACATTGATCCCTGCCAGCCATGCTACTGATGAAGTCATCTTATGATGGGATGACAAAAGTGCTCTGGCGATCACCAAGTACGAAGACTCGAGGACATTGGATAAAAATGACGGTTAGTCACAATTCTTCCTTCGATGCAAACTTTGACTCAAAGTCCCTCCGATCTATGTTGACTTCGTAGATTGTAATCTAACCGGACACAATATATTGTGCTTTGTCGATCCTTGCTGAGCAATTCCGAAATCGAAATTCGAATTAGCTCAGCTCAACCGACCTGAGTTTAGTCTGTTGACCGTTCTGGACTGTGATCGTTGATAAGAAAAGGTGATATTTGCAACTTAGACTGGATTAATCTTAGTTTCTAGTATTAGCTAGCATTTTGTAATTGCCATCCTGACGTGTGCCACTTTTGGATCGGCGATGATGGTTGATCCACATTTATCTAGGACCAGTATTGTGCGACCTTGGACCTGGGTATAGTTGATAAGGGATCACGAGAATAATATGTCGACCAAGTTTGCTAAATTGTTATTTGGATGATTATTTTTAATTCAAAAGAGTTTTGACTGATCTGACCTCTTGCCTTGTTTCCAAGACTGGTCTCGTCACACTTTATAACTGCATTACCATCACTCCCCTCCCTGGTTTCGATTTATCTCTCTTCGTAAGAAATTCATTTTTTGCCAATTGTTTTGGCAAATAATAGGGCCAGACGCTATTTTTCCTTCTACTCTGTGTGGCATTATGGCGCATCATCATGTGTGGCTTTTGAGCGAGAGCAGTGAGTTTGTATTTGATGGAATTGTGTTCACAAGCTTCGAATTGTACCAAAATTATTGTTTCCAATGCCAATGAATGTTCCAAAAACTTCGAATTAAAACCTCCAAATTCCAAGATATAAAGCGAGTATTGCTTGTTGCCCACAGTTTTTTTTCTGCATCTGAATATCAGCCTACTCGTCGAACTTTAAAACAGTCACTTCTCTTCAGTCGACATTCTGGATGGCTGATATTGAGGAAGCCACGAACAGTTTCTCCTGAATTTGAAAACGACAATTCCCAGCTTAATTTCTTTTTACTTTTGCTCTTGTCGAGGCAACAGAGAGAATTTAAAGCACCAGGGTTGCCACCCACCTGGAAAATCCAGGGATTTGAAAATTATCACCTGGAAAGCCTGGAAAATCCAGCGAAAAGAGGGGAAAAATAAGAAAACCTGGCAAATCCAGGGAATTGGAGCAAGTTTTGTTGCAGTTTTTGGCCTCTTGAACACCAAATTAGCCCCCAAAATGAACGCTCAAATTTCAAAATTTCCTCCGCTTCTGGGGGCTCCGCCCCCAGACCCCCCGGCAGGGGCTTTGCCCCTTGGAACCCCTCGGGCGTTGCCCCAGACCCCCAATTACTGGGGGACGGCCCCCTGTCTGGGCTTCACCCAGATCGCTAGGGACCTGGAAAATCCTGGGAATTCTACTTGAGATTTTGAGTGGCAACCCTGAGCACCAGACTGCAACAAAGCTTGCTCTGAAGTGTCTGATTTTGGCCTCGGTATTGCAGGGAAACTTAATTTCTGCAGTCAAGTTTTTGCAAAAATCTTAACATTCGCCATTTTTTTCAATTGTGGGCAATCCAATTCCGTTGTCGCTGTCTTAAACCTTGAGCTGATATGGGAAAGTGCCCCTTTTTAAACCTCGCAAGTCGAGTAGTCGACCCTTTTCTTGTGTTTGGATTTGTGGCTCCGGCACATGTTCTTGACTGTATTGTTTGTTTGTTCAGTTTGACCTGTAAACAAAAAGAAAATTGCAAATGTTGCGGTGTGACAATGGCTAAGATTTTACGATGGTTGAGCTATGTCATTTGTTTTGCTCAGTCTGAAGCCTGGGACCAACCCATATTCGTAATTCTTTAAGCTCATTATTCAGATGCAAAGTTTAGTGTTTTTTTTTTCAAGGCTACTGCAGAACTGTCGGTGACTATGCCTTTCTTTTTGCAATTGTGAGTTTTTGTTAAAAAAAATCGTTGTTTTTGGGACATTGGTTTCAAATTTTCATCAGTGTTATTTTTCATGGGAGTCTTTTTCAATATTCTTTAAACGTGGGCCGTTCGCAAGCCTTCAAATCACATAGGCTGGTGCTGGTTTTTTGCATGGACATACAAGTAGAAGATGGGGACTGGATTTGCAGCGATATTTTGCCTATTGGAAACACAAGAAATACAAGAAACGCCCCCTCATCGGGTACTTGGAATCACGTCACTTCTTTGGCTTCCCTGAGGTGGCTTATTTGCAAGTAAAATTACGCTGGTTGAATATGTTGCTGCGAGATAATGGTTGTTGACTAAGTCAGCAAGATTTGTAGCGATCTGCCCCAAGTTACAAAGATGTCTTTTATCTGGGAGCTTCCTGCCGGCATTCTGGAAATGTTCTGTGCTTGACCTGCCATCATGGGAGCAATTTCTGCTGACCCCTCCCAAATCATTGTTTCACGTTGGTCCAACATGATTTTCCAGCTTTTATCGTTCCTGCGTACATTGTAGCTTTTTTTTCGTTTTTTTTTTCCGTTGTCAGGATTCTCTCCTCAACCATCCGTGGTTATAACTGTCTTCTCCTTGTCAAAGTGTTGTTGGTGAACTCGAAGCAAAATTGTCGTCAAGAAAAATGTTCGCATTCATAACTCTGTTTGTTTGATTCTTTCAAAACGTATTTCCTACATTATTTTTGTTAAAGTGTAACAAAATAAAGAAAGAAATGTTTATATATATGCATATTCATATTTATTTTCGATGATTTCGAGGACGAATAAACCGACCGGAATAAGAAAAATTAAACAACGTGTTTTGTAACTGTTAGCAATCTGTTTTTATTCTGAGCAAAGTCATTCGACATGATATAGCCATGGTCAAACTCAGACAAGCTGATCAACACACGCATTATTTCATTTCCACTATAGAAGGCACTTTGCAGCCTTTATGGGGAATAAGACATGAGAAAGCCTTGATGCCCTAATCCCACCAAAATTTAAATCAGGGTACGCACGCCTCCTTCATTCCTTGAATTTGAAAAATCCTCCTGGAGCTCCTTCAATCTCCTGAAATTTGATAAAATCTCCTTGAAAATTAAAAGTTAATCTCGATGACTGATGAAGCTGAGGACTGAGATGTCTGGTATGTTTATGATAACAAAAAAAGAATGTACTGTCCAGCCCATCATTAAAATGACTATGTAAATAGCTACCAATAAGTTCCAAGAGTCAATATTATTATAAATAGTGTCATTTATGTCCTGTTCTTGATGGCATGGGCCTGGTTGCAGGGGATGAGGTCATTGATCACACTTTATTTTGTAGTTATCCTTTTTTTGGCATTTAACAAAACATGATGCATTGTTACAGTCATCCAAAGATACGAGGGACCACGGGATCAACTTTTCTCAAAATATTACTCCTGAAAATGCACTAATTTCAACTTGGGGGTGGGTGGGTTCATAGTTAAAGTTAGAAGTTGAAGTCCATAGTTAATCTCATTGAAAAAATTGCCTTTGAGGCAATTTTTTGAAGTTAGAAGTTGAAGTCCATAGTTAATCTCATTGAAAAAATTGCCATTTACTCTGTGTGAACAAACGTGAAAGCCAATGAACATGATTTCACGAAACCTTCTGCCAGAGTTTCCACACAGGTGACAAAAACGCTTCAAGAGGAAATCAGTCTGATTTCAAGTCTGTGCTCAGTTTGGCAAATGAGCAAAACACCACTGAGTGATTCAAGCATGTGGGGTGTCCATGACGATTTTCATGGCAATGCTGAAAAGAGTAAATGCTGATCAGGGTTGCCAGCGACCTGGAAAACCTGGAGAACCTGGAAAAGTCAGGGAATTTGAAAAAAGGACCTGGAATACCTGGAAAACCTGGAAAAGTCAGGGATTTCAACTGATTTTGCTGCCAAACCTGGAAAAGCCAGGGAATTCAAAATGTCAAAAGGGAATTTTCCAGTCAAATTACTCAGTTTGAGCCTCTGTTTTGGAACATTCGAGCCAATTTTTGTCAAACATGCTCATTTCCTTCTTTTTCAAAACGAATGGTTTTCATCAAGCTGTGGAATTCTTGGCATTCTTTCAGGAAAATCCTGAAAATTGACAGTTTTATGAGACATCGGGCCAGAAAAGGGCCTGGAATTTCCTGGCAACGGACCTGGAAAAGTCAGGGAATTGAGATCTGGGAAATGGCTGGCAACCCTGGTTCACGCTATGAATGTTTTCAGAGTGTTCTCTGGAGTATGTAGGTTTTATGCACCCTGCCAAGACGACGTTGGAGATCTTTCGCCCGTTCAGATTTGAAGATTGTACTGCGCTGTGCATGCACTTCAATAACCAAATTTAAAATGCGACTCGCGGTGGTATTTTCTGAAATCAAAAACAGGTGAAATCAGAGAGAAAGCACCCACGTCCTACGAATAAGCCAGTTATGGCAATTGTTATCATCTTTTCCTGATTTCAGTCGAGCCAATTTTGGATGTGTGGCTCGATGCAGTCCTGGTCAGCCCAGGCGTCAATTGTTTCCATACAAGGTGGCACACAAACATTGAATCAATCAGCCATCGAATCGGTTATCGTAACTTTCCCGCTTTGGTGGCGTTTGCCGTTGAACCAGATTCTCATAATGTGCCACTTTTAAGTTCACTCACACGAATCATGATAATTCCACTCCAAACAAAGGTGTCCTGATGGCGATTGCATCATTTTCATTTCATGGAAATGGTGCTTTGAAAAACCTTGTTAAATTTCTGGAGAATCATATGAAATCATGGAATTTGATTCGAAATTATTGCGACCGAAATCCGTAGTATTCGCTGCTTCACTGTGCTTCATATCATCTTTGTCTAAAAAGGTTTTTATAATCGGCCCAAAAACAAAAATATCGCCACTCCAACAAAGCACTACTTAAAAATTATTTTTTTGTCAACTGTGAACTTCGAATGCAATCTGTAGGATCTATCTCATTGGTAGCCATTGCAGCACGACCTATTTTATTAGCGTTCTCTCTGTAATTTTCATTCTGTTGTATGAATTTGCATCATCTGATGTTGTCAATGGTCAGCAAGTCCAATTACTCCGAACTTTTGGACAGGAGGTCTTTCCGAAAACACCGAACCCATACTCCCTCGTTTTGCAGTCCACCAAAGACCAATTGGTATACTGCAGATAGGCTACTGCTGATGTTAAATTGAAATTTTCAAGATACGAATAATTTCAATTCAGCAAAAAAAAATGTGGCGTGTGAGACGATTACCCACCCAACCGAGGTAGTTAATGTAGTGAGGTAGTTTTTTAGTTTAGTTAATGTAGTTAATGTAACTACATTAACTACCTCGCACCCAACAACATAACAATCTTGCTCAGCGCAGGTTCAGCATTGCAAAAAACCTTGACTGAGAGTGTTGAGTTGATTATATTATTGCACCAGAATGCTGCAGAGGAATGGCCTGTGTGGTGAACAAAAGATGAAATGGACATCACATGACTTTCCAGATTTTCCCCAGATTTACCTCGTTTCAGACCAAAACTTCCTGACTCAGATTTGGCCATTGCTTGCAAACATGGCCTTTGCTCCATTCCCTTCCCAGACACATTTCCGTGTTTGCACAGGTGATTGACAGAGTAGTAGTATTGACATCCATAGTTCGTTAACAGACTGATTTTGTGTGCTACATTCTTCCCAAAGCAACGCTCGAAGCTCCAAAAATGTGCATTGCAGAAATTTGTTGGAGCGAGTAGTGTCAGCGTTTTCCAGTTCCGAAGGAAACTTTTTCGGCACAGCAAAACCAGGCAAAACAGTAAAAAATTCATTTGCCATGGACGATGAGTCCTCGCATGCGGCAACAATGTTGCCTCTGGCTGCAGTGGACCAGAAATTTTTCCCAGGGATTGCGGAGGAGCAAATTTTGGGAGTAGTTTTCTTGGTCATTTCCGGCAAAAACACGACACTTATTATTTCGTTGGGCCGTGCGAGTTCGTCGGAGCAACTCAACCAAATTGTTCCCGCCTCTGCCATATGACGCTCGCTCGACCGGCAAACTGTCAGATGGGATACCACCATGCGGTGCCTCATCATCCGAGACCGGATTGTTGGTTGGCAATTCCCCTTCCTGTTGGCCCACCTGCCTTCGCCAGCCGGGAATTCTTGGCCCAGTTATTAATTCTTCCCCTGCTTTTTGGCATGGCATGGGTATTCCACAGGAATTAAACGAATTATACGCGCGTGAAATATTTAACGAATGCATTTAATGATGGCCAGAATGTGGGACACTGCAACCGAAGTAAAACAAAAATCCGAAGACAGTACCTACGATACACTCTGAGACCAGACCACAAGAGAGGAACAAATCGCGTGGCACGTGATGAAAATGTTCTGTCCGGAAGATGTTGAGCCAAGATTGTTTCTGGCTGATGCGGTACCGAACGTTACGTTCGTAATAAATAACCGGGGTAACTTGCGGGGATCGGAAGAAATGAGGGCACAACAATTTGATTTGTGGTCAGAGCGTCAAATGGACCGCGTAAAATTTCTCCTGCTGCATGCACCAACTGATAGGAACCTCACATGATCGTTGATCACGCCGGCATGGAAGATATCAACTGTTCGGAAGTTCCACGCATGCTGATTTGATGGAAGCAGAGCAGCCGGAAAACTTCGAACAAGCAATTTGTGGCTTTCCCTCGCAAGCAAGCAGGGTGCCCACTCAGGAAAATCAAGGAATGGAAATTTCGCAGGGAAAACATGGGACATGACTCAGGTTTCCGAAAAAAATTATTTTTGTGGTTTTTTGTCCAGATATGCTCACGACTGTGAAAAATACTTCTCATGGAAAATGAAAAAAAAAAATCTTTACATAATTCCAATGCTGTTCGACTGCTCATTCTGGCCTTGGTATTTTGTCATTTTCAATGCCATTTGAAAGTTATCAGGATTTTGATTAGTTCATGGCTTCAAACCTTTCTGCAGCTCTTTCAGCACAAATTTGCAGACATGTATGCCAATTTTTCATGGCATAGTGGCATCTTAGATAAGGGTGTGTTCCTGAGCTCTGAAAATACTGCTTTTGGCTGTCTTGAAATCCTGAACATTCCGTTTTGTACGACAAATGCTCAAGTTTTTAGGTTTTTGGATGATGAGCACCATATCTACAAACCTGATTTGGCACCTGCGATTTTTGGTTGTCATACCTAAATTGAAAACAACTTGGCGGAAAAACCATGTTCACGTATTCAGGACTTTGCCAAAGCAATATTTTCAGAGCTATGGAAATCACCCTAATCTGAGTACCATTTTGTCCATGGGAGGTTGGGTTGGACACCTGTAAATTTGTAAGGCAAGATCCGGAGAGTATTTTGCAGGCCAAACCTAAACGAAATCTTGACATCGTCAATATGTTTTGAACTACAGCGTGATGTCAAAAACGTTTCTAACCCCTTCATATTATATCAACTCTGTATCCATCCAACACTGCATCACGGCGTGAGATTTAATGAAATGAAATAGCAACAGTGCATTTTGAATCTCAAAAGGCAAAGCATCTCCTTCCTCAGTAAAGGTCTCCATTTCGATCCTACTATTATCTTAATTTCTTTTTTATTTTTTACACTTCTTTTTTCTTTCAATTATACTAAAAATTTGTTTATATTCTCATTATTTCTCTGTTTTCCTTTGATTTTTCTTCCTCAGTGATGTTTGTTTGAAGCACGTTTGGAGATACTGATGATTCCATGCGTCTGAGAATTAAAAACTTAAATTGTGTTGAGAATTAATGTTTTTGACTTCATTTGACTTTTGAATGTTTTTGAATTGACGTGGCCAACTTTCAGCAATTTACTCTGAGTTTCTCAAAAAACCATATTTGAGAATTGAAACATTTGTTTCAAAATTTTCCACACTTGGTCCTGGACTGATTCTCAATTCCTTCGTGTTGTGTTTCAGAATACCTCCAGTGGTTGTTAACTGAAGTGAGAAATGGTCCGCATGAAGCCAAATATGTATGATGCCAAAAAAAACATTTGGGCCACTTGAGCAGCGCAACGGGTCGGACTGCGAAAATTGCAAGCCGTGAAAAATCTGCAAATCATGAAATGATAATTTCCCATGCTATACTATTCAGCACTGGACTGAGAAAGTTCTCATGTGAAACATCATCATCATCATCAAACATGGACAAAAGGGAAGAAAAGTATTTCCGTTTCCCCTCCAAACTATGGGTATCATCCAAGTTCAGGACCTGCTATCACAAGGGCTGTTGGTGATGTCAAACTTGTCAAAGTATCCTCCGATCGCTGACAAAACATCTCACGCGAGGAGGATGCACTTGCTGTATTTGTTCATGGTGATCATGCACTGAAAATGGAGCCCCTATGGGCGATGAACTTGGATAACAGGCCAACATTTCAGAAATCATTTGGCAAGAATTGCTCAGTTTTTGGATGGTGGGAATGTATTTTTTTTTTTTTTTTTTGGAAAAGTGGATTATATCCAAAGGGGGGCGTGTTGCTTTTGACACATCAGAAGCTCGTACTTTTCAACAGCTGGGAAATGTTTGGAGGTGAGTGAAGACACTTTCGAGGGAGGATGACGTGATGAGAAATTCATTGACAAAATATATCGAAATGCTGGAAAACAGCCAAATCTCCTCGGGAAAATCATGGAATTTAAAATATGAAAGGGAGTGAGTACCTTGAGCATGGTTATGCGGTCAAAGTAGAAATGAAACTTTACGAAACGGTCGAAGGATAGATAGCAAGTGTCTGAGATCGTGATGGATCTTTCACATGTCGTCATCTGCAATTTGATACAAGAATTAAATTTGTAGATAGCTCCCTAGTTAGTTGCGTTGCGGTTATTGAGCATTGCCCTAAGCAAGTCTTCCTTTCTTTCAGAAACACCGGCCGCATGGCTGTCTTTTCAGAAGGGAAAAATGAGAATGATAGCATGATGCATGTGGTACATAAATGATTACCTGGACAAAATTAACGTGCCACCCTTGTGACCGCGGTACCCAAATGAAATATCTCATGGTCATAGCGGAATGTCTTCACACAAAATGTCTTCTTTGAAGAAGCTTCTCTTTTCAGCTCCTGGTTTCTTGCAGAACGACTGATATGCTAATCGTGTTTTGAATCTGCATAATCGACTGAGACATTTTGCAAACATTTTTGGTTTCGAGAATTTCCAACTTTAATTCAGCGGGCATTGGGGCATGCTTGCTTTTTTAGTGCTGCCAGTGTGCCACAGCTAGGACCTACTTGGCGCGTCACGATTTGGGGTCCGTTCGTTGTAAACAAAGTAACAATGATGGCAGGCCTGGAATTATCGACAGGTAGCGATACGTTCATGTCCGCAAGGAAATTTTTGAGTGTTGACGTGAGAAAAAGTTTCACCGGGTGAAAAAGTCCCGATCTGAGATTTCCAATCGATGTCAGTCACACTGCTTCGAAAGTCAACAAAACTTGCCCTTTTCCCCTTGTTTTCGCCAGATGAATTTTTCCCGCACATCGCATCAAGAATATTATGAGACAAGAGTTTCTGGACTGAGCAAGTGGACTTGACCAGCTCATTCATGCCCCTCAATCCTGCGGCTTCACTGCCGTTCCCACTCAAGCACAAAGGCAGGCTTCGTGTTTCGGGTCTGCATCCAATACGAATATGCTGTAAGCGTCGATCTTGCGTCTTGTCTAACGTTACCTTGGCATTGATTCCGTCTTCGCGCCTTTTCGGCAACCCGTTACACCTTTCTTTGAAGTGGTTATGGAGCTACAGGTATCCCTTGCCCAATCAAGCCAGAGAGTGGTATTACCTCACATAGAACGCGCGTTTTTTGACATAACACCATTAGTTTTTTGCTCCTGTTCGCCGGATTCCTGCCTTTCCTCGAGATTCCTGCTCGGCCCAGAATTGGCCAGTCAGTCACCACACATTCCCCACCGGAGGTTCTTCCGGATGGCGTCGCGCCCAATTTGGAAGCTATACCATTCCATTTTGGCCCGTTGAAACTTGTCTGCCATTTTTCTGTGTGTTGGAAAATAGTGTCTGTAATTCTTTGCGATTTTGTAATTTCAGTTGGCTTCCATAGCCAGTGTGGACGAAGAAGCTATCCCGAAACATCTGCGAAAAAAGTCCTTCGCCTTTTTACGATATAGGCTGCGCAAAAGTTTTCGAAGTTGGGTTCTTGTGAGTTGAGTCCACGTGATTTCTCGGATTTCAAGCAGAACACCTTCGCTGTCACTGCTGGATTTTTCGGCAAGATTTTATTTGACCACTTCTGTTCTGATGAGTCTTTTGATGGGGATTGATTTGTGAAATCAGATGTGGTGGAACGCTTTTTTCACCACGCAGGCATTTCAAATTAGACTCGCTTTTTGGTGGAACCTGCGCCGTATGCAGTGCTAACCGTACACCGTACAATGCTATTCACGTACCCCCTACTTGTCGTATCACCTATCGTGCCTTGCCTCTAGGGCCGAAGTTCGTAGGTAATTTCACATGACAACATTCGCCAACTTTGTTTTGCTGAAAATCTTGACGAATTTGTCATGGTGATGTGGCGAAAGATGGAATCATCCCGTTGTGGAATCATCACCTGTTGCACGGGTGCATGTTTGGCGGCGCAGCCGCGTATTCCCCATTGCAACTTACCCTCAGGTCCAACCATAATCGCCAATTCAATCGATAGATTTCTGTTGCATAAATTTCATTTCTATGCACAACGCTTATTGCTTTTCCATTGTTGCTAAAAAAGATGCATCCGTCTGTTGAATTGGCTATTGAGTTGAACCTGAGGGTGTGGTGCAATGGGGAATACGGTCGACACAACGCAGCCAAATTTAGGAGCTGGTTAATTTCCAATTCCAGGGAGTTATTCAATACCAGATTTTTGCGCTCGCCCTTTGGTACCGATTTACCAAAGGACGAGCGCTGTAAAATTTTTTTATCTTATTGGCTGACTGCGATTGTCATCCATTGTTTCAATTGTCCAATCAAACCTTCTTGCACGCGGCGGAGTAATCGCTCCACAATTGAGTTTGATAACTTAAATCAAGAGCCCTGCTTAAATATTAACTCTGACCACGATCTTCGCTTTCCCCGCATTGTGCAATCGAGAACGAGGCAGCCCTGGAATCCTCAACGCCCCTGCCAAGAACAGGCGAAAGTTTCACATTTGTCGCAAATATTTAAAGGGCAACGGTTTTCTTCATCAAATCTGAAGTCCATTGGCCATCCAAACTTATATCCCCTTTTGGTGTGTGTATTTTACAGTTGCATACATGCACACGGTTCTTGAGAGTTAAAGGGCATGGAGAGAATACAATTTCACCGTGGAATTCTTGCATGGTGCAACAATGCAAATAGGCAAAAGACAATGCGGAAATCTCAATCTTCATTTTCTGTATTGTTTCAAATAATTGCACTTTGCTGCTTTCCTTGCTTGCTGCTAATTTCAAATGGTTCTTTTCCACAAACCAGGAAACATCGGTATGTCACGAATCGCGGCGTGCAGTGTTCCTTTGCTCAATTCGAAACCCGATTTTGCAAAATGTATTTCCCACATTCGAATGCTGTTTGTAAATTGTTGTGCAAAGACGGAAATACTGCGTCTATGAGGTGGTTGATTGCGCATTGGTTCGGTGGTTGATTGCGCATTGGTTCGGTGGTGCGATGGTTGATGTGTGCAAGCATCGTGACGAGAATAATGCAGGCTCGTTTGTGCGAGCCAAACGACGAACGGGCAGGGGGAGGGGCTCGGAAGGGTGTTTTTCGCACGTTGTTTGATGTTTCAAGATAAAGAGTTTAACCATCACATTTGACGCAAACAAAAGCTTTTAGCCACCTGCCTACTTCTGCAGCATTTGCAAATTCTGGTCGAAACTCGCAACGTCGGAACTGGTAGCCTATGTGGACTGTGGTGTCGCCTTAATCAAAAGCACTGTTTGCACACAACGACAAAAAAGACTTCTCAAACGACACGCAGCAATCTGCCACAAGTCCTCGCACCAATCTTTTCGACCCATTCCAGAATCATAAAATTATAGGAAAATTGTGCTTCTCGCCGGCCGCGGCCGCTCTCCGTGAAAAGTCAGTAAGCATCTTCTGGGGTAATCCTTCTGAGTTTATATTTTCCATTTTTCCCCTATCCACTTGATGCCGGCCCGATTGGGGGGTTCACTGTTTTCATTTCAGGTGATAAAGCATACCTATTTTTATTTTTTTATTTTTTCTTGAAATGCCATTGATCATTGACAATTTTATGCCAATATTGACTTAATTATTGAATTTAAGTTGGTGTACTTTTTATATTTTTTTAATTTACTTTTAGTGACAATTATTGACGACTTCATGTTTGACAATATGAACATCCACGAGAACTCTGGTGGCTCAGACAAGGAAATACGGTCACTTTATCGGCAAATTGTCGTCTTAAGGCATTCGGTCCTTTCCTTCCTTTTCTGACGGGGTTGGTGCCCACCTTTGCTCCCTCATCGGGGATGTGAAGAAATGTTTTTGGATTGCTTGCTGATTTTGTTTGCTTCTCGTTGATCGGGCCAACATCGCGCAGATATTTTCTGCAGCCAGATGAGGTTTTATTCGTGGTTGTATCCCGCGAGTTCGCCGTACCTCCAGTCCGCTGTCCCGCTAGTTCGCCGCCAGTTTAAACCGGTTAGGATTTAAAGGGACATTCGTCTCTCTACTCCGCCATCCCTTTAAATCTGGCACCCGGGTGTCTCGCTAATTCGCCGTCAGTTTTATCCGGTTACTGTGCTTCAAAAGTCACAAGTGAAGGGATGACCAAATTATTCTGCGAAGGAAATTGCCATGGTAATTGCAATGATAATTTGCATCCAGCTAACTAACACACAAATTTTATTTCTGCAAATTCACTGCCAAGTATGAAACAATGCTGTTTCCAAACGAGAAAAGGGAGGGACAGAGACATCACGTTTCAAATTATCACGGTGTCCATAATCAAATGAACAAAAACTGTCCATGACATACACAAATATTGACCATAACGGAATTCTTGACTGCTTGAGATTTGAGTCGAAGCAATTGAAACGCCGCAGAACCAGACTCAAGAAACACAGTCAACCGAAGGAGATTGTCAGTTGTTTTGTGCGTTTACTAAACCCAACAACGCTTCACATGAATAAGGCATCGAATAAGGCTATACAAGTGACAAGGTTATTGAAATGGCAAGCGCTGGAATCATCAAGAGCCAGGCCGAAAACCGAAGGTGGGGATGATAATAAACCACTGCATGGATATCTCAACCAGGATTTCGTGTTTCCAGTTTTTGCGAACACGAGAATGTCAGAACCGATTAATTCTGCTGCTGCAATGATTTCATTCTCGGTCGGTCGCCCATACTCCTTGTCCTGGTCCATATGCGTTTCGCGAATGTATTCGTCATAGGATTGGCTCCGGAATCGAGGACCGATGGATGACATCGTGTTCAGCAAGTGCTTCCTGATTTTCAGCATTGCAACACAAAAAGTTTCATCAAAATCTGCCCGAAAACGCCACATTGGTCACCCCTGCATGATACCGGAATGCAACAACCGGTTCAAAGTGGCGGCGAACTGGCGAAACACCCATGAGTCATATTTAAAGGGACGGCGGAATGGCGAGACAGTGTCCCGCGAGTTCGCCTTGGCGGACTAGCGGCACACCGGCGGACTTGCGGTACGGCGAACTAGAGGGACGACACCTTATTCGTACGTTGGAGCTTGCGTGACGACACTGGGGCTCCGCTTTATGGGTTTTCGGTCGCCCTGCTTTTTGCATTAGATTATGGAAGCGTACCTATAAGGGCAAGAAAAAAGCCATGCCAGAGAATTGGAAGGGAAAGAAGCAGTCGGGAAATAAACGGAAATGAAAGAGAGCGGGAAAAATGAGCATTGACCCTGGAACACAGATCTCTCCTATTTATTTTGGCTCACCCACATGCATCGGTTTGAGCTGTGTTTGACGTGTGATGGTGTGAATCGCAACACACACAGTTCTGCGCAATTCCGGCAAATGGGAACATGCTCAAAGTTCATCACACCGCGCCGTGCTGACAAAAATCCCACGCCTTTTTGCGACGCTCGTCTCGGACGGAGCATGAGCATTTCTTGTGGCAAATAATTCGACATAAACGCGCAAGATGTGCGACTTTTAACACATTACGGGAATCGCTTTTTTACGCGTGTTGCCGAAGTCAATTATATTTGGACAACCGTTCAGAGACACCAAAAAATCCGTGAAAAGTTGGAACGTCAATAATTGAAAAGCAAAGATCCATTCTCTAACATGACCGCGAAAGACGATCTGTCGATCTCTCCCATCCTTACTCTTCTGGTCCCATCACCTCCTTTGGTCCTTTTGACTGGAAGTCATCCGGAAAGCAACGTGACGTGACCATTGCAATGGCAACGAATGGCAATGTCAAATTATATATGGTTCCGTAAAACTGTCGCAAGAAACATAAGGGAATCCCCGCTATAGAGTTTTGTTCGTTCTTGCCATGAAACTATAGGAACAACACAGGTACTATTGCTGTATAAATTGCAAACATTTTACCAATGAGAGCTAAACACCACCCACTCTATATGGACTACCACTTTGTGACATCCGCCGTGTCACGTGTGGCAAAGGCTTTGGGATACATCAATGTTGTCACCTTGAACTCCATTTGTGTGGGTTTAATAATAACTAGCCGGCTGCGCCGGCAATTGCCGGCGAGGGCGATGCGTTTTATTAAAATAATATGCCTGTTTCACGCAAATAAACCGAGAAACCACAGAGTGGATGGTGATGGTAGAATAACCGTCGATTTTTTTTTCTTTCCTCAGTTTTCTGTTCAAGTTGTTCAGTGCATAATTGTGACGTAAAGGTGTGACCGAATTAATGGTGGCATACCTGCATTCAAAATTTTGATTGATTAACTTTTTGAAAAACTTGAAGTATGCAGAAATAAAAGATCCCATGTCGATGCAGTCAAAGTTGAGCTCTGACCGCGGTTGACCTCAGATTTCAATATGCCTGCGTTCGGATTGTTATGGACGCGTGAAAGAGTCAGGGCACTCCAACCGTATTCGTATGTCTCTGCTGTATCTGCTCCAATCCGGTTTCGTGTATTGATTGGGTGAATTCCTTGCAAGCAATGCTCTTCATTTCCTGGGGCTTGGTTGTTCATGATTTTTCGTGCGAATCGGGATGCGAACAGGCAAGGGTTACGCGTTGCCTTCTGTATTTCGTGAATCGGATTTGAACCCGAGAGAGTATTTTTACCGAGAAAATAACGGTGCTCCGTGAGATAAACCGCCAAAAGTTGTGGAACGTCTTGCAACGACGCTGAAGGTTTCCGTGGCAGCAGTGAAACTGCAATAATTTTAAATTGCTTCAAATACAAAATGAACCACTTGAGCTTCTTTAGACTTCAAAAAGAAAACACCGTGGTTGCATTTTGGAGATCCCTGATCTTCGATTGCGCGAGAAAAAGGTTAGATACAGCTCAACTTATAGACTGGACAGACTGTAATATGACCAAGGCTCCAATCTGAGCCTTTCATCAAGCTTTATTGGAATCTGGCCCTGTTATTTTTACCGCCTGAGCAAAAAGAAAGAAAAGAAATTCGGAGGCAACAGTTAAATGGGAAAAACACCAGTTTAGGCGTTGTTCGTATGGATTTAGGAATTATTGTCCGTGGATTTAGGAATTATTGTCTTCGGAAGGTCTAAAGATGTGATAGGCCAAAGAAGCGGATTGATTTGTGCAACCAAAAAAAGTCACCCCTTAATCTGAACCTAGCCCCAACCTAACACCACCCCTACCCACATTGCGCGGAATTTTTAGAGGTTAAAAAAATAGACGTTATTCGTCGAACCCCACAAATCTCGCTCTCTTGCTCTCTGGTCACCCGCAACTCGTCAGTAATCAACTCGTCAAACCACACCATCAAATGAAGTTCAAAGTTTGACAACGGAACTCAAATTTTTATCAACCACGTGCTTGGCGTCCGCCTGTGAGGCCAACAAAACGTGCGCAAGATTGGGTCCACCAAATGTTGTTATTGATAAGGTGAAGTTAAAAAAACGGGTTCTAAACGGCATGTTCCAGAAAGACTAAAAATGGATATTTTTAAAATGACTCTGCGGGCTCGCGGCATATTTAGAAACAGTTAAATCTGTCGCTTCCTTGTCAAACCCAAGGCCAAGTAAAAATTAATCCCCAAAAGTGCAGCAGCTTCACTTCGCTCCGCTTATTGGCGTCGTTCAACAGCAATGTGTGATGGTGATTGAAAATGGTAGCTGTTTTGGAAGGAGGAATGTTAGGTCAAATGGCCTCAGATTTGGATGATTTTGGTATCAAAATGTAGGCCAGGTATTTGTGCACAACTTTGCAGCAAGTCGGACCCATGTTCCATGTTGCAACGGAAAATTTTGCGCTGCAGCAGATTCAGAAAAATAAAGCACTGAAAATTTTGGCGTTTTGGAAACAGGCTTTGCTTCCCAAGAACGTTTTGGTTACTTTATAAGTTGAAATAGTGGAACTTCTTTATGAAATTGAAATCTGCATTTTATTAGCTTTCATTTAACACCAAAATCATTCAAATCCTGCCCAGAACTTTTCAATAGGGAGCAATATTAGTGAATCGCATCCATTCCCGAAATCGGCGTGCCAGACGGTGCAAATGCGTGATGTCCGGACGTTCAATACACAGCGTGACGGGCGGGTTGGACCGCCGTCTATAATAGTGGTCTGATTGTGTGAAATTTTAACCTTTTCAGTTGGCAAAACTTTTTGCGGGCCTGTCGTTCCAATGAAGAGCACACTTCCACGCTACTGTCTTCCCACTTTGAATTCAAGTCAATTCGATTTCATCTGGCTCGCGAGTTGTCCGCCTGCCGAAATTGAATACTGAACCCACCCGAGCCACAGTTGCGCAGAAAAATTTCGCTTTCTGCCATATGGCCACGCAGAAAAATTTCGTTTTCTGCAATATGGGAAGTTACCGCATGACAAACATTGAGGCATCTTGAAAATAGTTTTCTGGGATTCATTTCAATTTCAATTCTATTTATTAAAATTGCAGAGTTATCGCAAAGATTATGCAATTGGGAAGAAGCATTATCATTGTGGATAGAGAAAAGTAAAAAATCGGAACAGATTGTTTTGGGTCCTACAACAAATCAAATTTGGGGCATGCAAGAAATGGAAAACAAATGCGTACCGCAACAGTCTAACGATTTCAAAGGATACAAAAAACAAACATCAACGACTACATGGCTTTACTCAAATGGACCTTTCAGAGTGAACAAACGGAAGTGCACGAAGAGCATTCCATTCCCTGACGGTGGGGAGATCATTACGGGGGTACCGCTAACTCCGAGTCGCAAGGTAAAGTTTTACAATTCACTTCAATGCAAAAGAATGTAACTTCTTCGATCATCGAGGTAGCGATGATCTCTTCGGTCAGAGTTTTTAGTAAGTGAGAATTAAAATATGCATTGTACCGAACAACGGGAACTGCGAACTGAGAAGCGATGATTTGACCAACAAATTGTCTGCTTCTGCTTCGAGCCAAAATTATTGGACAAAACTTGCGCATGAGCGGCAAATGTTTTTTTGACTGTCGAAAAGGGAATGTCTTCGCAATGCCCTTCGCTCCTGTCGTGCAGATAATACCACAAGATTTTTGAGAAATTCGGTGACACTGGAATTTCGTATGAAAGGCAACTTTAAATGAAACGCGCAGCTGAAATTTGAATTTTCTCAAAAGTTTCGATATGACAAATTAGATTTGAATCCCAGACATAACTGGCATATTCCTCTAGATAGGCAGCACCTTTGCAATTAAGGTATATGCCTTGAGCATGCCTTGCTGTGCTTTGAGCATATACCATCTCATTGACATGGGCCAGATTCCTCCCAGAGCACTTTCGCCTCTTTGTTGACGTGTTATCGTCTCAATCTGAATTGTCCAGTCGAAATTATCAGTGACAGTGATACCGCCAAGGAGTCACTCTTTGACGCTGGAATCATTGGAGACACACTGCCGCAGAGGGAATAGTGCCTTTCTGCAAGCGGAGATGCATGAAGTTTATGATAAAAGATATTGCCACACACTTGGAGGTATTAATTTTCAAAGTATTGCACCAAATTCTCAAATCAATTTTTTTAAATCAATTTTTTCAAACAATTGTTTGGGCTGAATCCCAGATTTTATGAAACAATTGTTTCATAAAATTTTCAATCATCATTTCGAAGGATTACAGTAACCTCAATAGAGACAATAAAGTATGGATAAATTCAACACTTCCAGTTCCAGCGATAACTACTGAGGCAACGTTTTGAAAACACACAGGTTTGATGCGGTTTTTTTGTGTACAATTTTTGTCGCACCAACTCAGGTACAGTTATGTGCATTGTTTTGAATCGGGCAAAAAAAGCGAAACAAAGAAATAATTTGTGATGAATTGAAGCACAAGCATTCAGCCCAGGAGCTACGGGTGAAAAATTAGGTGCCGCAAGTGCCAGCCACAGGTGATGTTTATAAAAAAAAGCGTAAAACTCGAAAATCACAAATACCTTGTTCAGATGCAACAATGTTGCAAAAATGGTATGGAAATATCAGCAATCGAAGAAAGCTTGGAAAGTGGAATGAAACAAACGTAACATCTTCCAACTCACTCACCAGCACCATTTTATGTTGGCTGACAGTCAACTATGTGTTAATGTAATGTTCTCACTGTTTTATGGCGATGAACATATTTTTTACGCTCATTGCATGTGGTTTTTTTTATCCAGGCTTTACTTTGCAACTTTTTCCTGCCTTGAGCAATGCTCAACACTAATGGTGCGCAAGCTGACTCTCCTTGTCCCCGGTTGGAACTTGTTGCGGTTGAGCAACAACCCTTCTTGGCAAAAATCGCATGTCCATCAACTTTTACCATTTTGCAACGAAGATGGAAAGAAAGGTTCTTGCTTTACGATCCTCAACATACGAGTATGAGGCTTTAAGAGCTGATGTCCAGCTAACAAGCCATGCGTTTGTCCCCCATTCCTCGAAAGGCTGTTTGTCTTGGAAGAAACGGTCGAGCAAATATTCACAGATAGTTCAAAATCAGACCAAAAGCAAGCTACGAATGCAAATCTGACAAGGAATATCTGAACAACACTTCCATCAGCAGGCAATGCTTGCAAACGGCAATAGCATAAGGCGTGGAGGTCAGCCGAACCGTTAATGCCGAAGCATGAGTAAATAATTTACCCACAAATACCTTCGCAAGCGTCAATTTGACCATCAGGTACAAAAACCGTGCTAGGACATTGCCAGGGGCGTAGCGATGGGGGGGTTGGGGGGGGGGGAACTCCCCCCCAACTTTTCGGAAAATTGGCGAAAGTTGGGAAAATTGTGAAGAAACGGGAAAAGTTGGGAAATCGCCACTTGGGAAAACTGATTCTCCATTGAAGGGAGATCACTTTTCCCAACAGGCGATTTCCCAACTTTTTCTGTTTCTTACTTTTCTCCCTTGCACCTCTGGCAAAAACACAAATTTTGCACCCAGAATGAGCCCTAAATTTCAAAATTTCTTCAGCTTCTGGGGGCTCCGCCCCCAGGCCCCCACCAGATGATTATTTGACCCAAGGAATACCACTGGGGTTCCGCCCAAGATCCCAATTACTGGGGATGAAATGGAATGGAGATTGAACAGAAAACAATGGACGGTATCACTGAATGGCTCAAAACCTGTGACATTTTACAAACTGCATTAAGCGCCCCATGATGGAAAAAATGGCCTCAAAAACGCAAATTTTGCACCAAAATGAGCCCAAAATTTTAATATTTCTTCAACTTCTGGGGGGCTCTGACCCCAGACCCCCACCAGGGCATTCGTCCCTTGGAACACAGTTGAGGCCCCATCCCAGACCCCGCTGACTGAGGATGAATAGAGAACGACTGCCAACAGAAACCACTGGAACAAATGGTCTCTCAAGCGCAAAACCTGTGGAGTTTCACAACCTGCTTTGGTGGAAAAAATTGGTCTCAAAAACGCAAATCTTGCACCCAAAATGAACCCTAAATTTCAAAATTTCTTCAGCTTCTTGGGGGCCTCCGCCCCCCAGACCCCCCGCCAGGGGCTCTGCCCCTTGGAACCCCGCTGGGGCTCTGCCCCAGACCCCGATTACTGGGGGGCTCCGCCCCCCAGACCCCCCTGCACCCCCGAGCCCAGTTGGGAATTTCAATGTTGCTCCCCCCCCCCAAAATATTCCTTTCGCTACGCCCCTGGACATTGCACCTTGTGATAGAGGAACAAATGGGAGGAGAATTGCGAAAGGGAAAGATCTGTGCCTATGCTCGGTTTGGAAAAATGTTGGCAAAAAACGGAGTTTGGATAAATTTGACCCAGCATCTATGGGGCTCCAATGATAGAGGACAGGATGAACAAATAACTTTCATTTTTGGGTTGCAAACCGAAAAAATGTAGGTACCTACTTTTATGATTTGGCTATTCAAAGGGCTACCATTCTTCCAAAAGTCAAATTGGGAACTGTGGCATGGACACTGAAATGGTTTGCCTGGTCACTAGGATCGGAGGGCGTCTGTAACCTCAGGAAAGATCAAGACAACGAAATTTTGCTTCGTGCAATGAATCGCGACTGCCCCCGCTGCGGGAGTGATTCCACATCAGGTACCCATGTTTATGCTGAGTTATTGTTATAACACTTAACCACCATCATCATGTCTGAAGTGCCCATTTTGGCCCATCTACCTTGAATAAGTGATGATTTGCACGGAGGTGCCGTTATAGTTTGTCTCGCAACGCAACGGCTCGCATGCAGAAGTTATGTGCAATGGCCGCGCGTTGCGCGAATTGCAGTTCTTTGAAACAAAGCATCTTGTAAATTACCTGCGCAGTTCAAAATCTGCGAGATTTATTGCTTGAAGAAGAGTGTACACAGATAACAACAACTGCATACAGAGTGTACGTACACACAGAATCCTGGTATGTACAGCCGATAAACAATTACTTTTAACGACATCGATTTTCCCATTTGTGCGTGGTGTTGTCACCAGGATTATCATGTAAGGTGTCGTGTTGGGTGCAAAAAGGGCTGCAGGCCAGAACTTTCAGTAAGTGTGAATTTTCATAAAACTAAAAAAATTCCATTTTTCGTTGTGTTCAAGGTGTTCATTTTCCCTGTGCGTTTCTTCCCACAAAGCGCAGGTTCTGCGGTTGAGGTTGGTCCGTGCAAAACTGCCGTTCTTTCAGCTGCATTATGGGAATGGGATGCAATGAAGATGTTTTGCACCGTAATTTTCGGTCAATTCAAGCTGTCAGCAAACCGCTCACATGCTGACTTTTGAGAATGGAGGAGACATCGTAATTTTCGGAATAAATTTGAAATTTTGAGACTGCAAAGTTTTCAAAATAAAAAAGAAAAAGAGTCGAACAAGCAAGGCCGGTTGATGCGTTTTTCGTAATTTGGTCCAATTTGTGTAAGGTCCTGTTGCATCACAAAAACGCGAATGCATCAGGGAAAAGACCCAAAAAATGAAAACAAATGGAAATTTGGACGTTTTCAGATTCTTTTTAGCATCCATTCCGTGATTACTAGGTATCTGTCATTTTTCCCTCTGGATTCAAAATTTCAATCACTGGATCGCTTGTCGCTGTATGAAAGAACCTCTTCTTCGTTTTTTTCTTTGTTTAACAAAAAGCCACTTCACAAAAATGAGTTGGTGAAGGGAACCTGACACACAGGTCAACAATCAACAGAATTAAAATAAACTAGTGGGGCTTCGCCCCACTGCGGCCTTCGGCCGCACCGTGTTTCGGCGCTGAGTGTCCAGTTGGGACCTCCAACCGCTGGAAGCTGGGCTTTGTCTCCCGTCATCGCCGAGTTCGGTGTTCAGTTGTTTAGCGCATGGAATGGACATTTTTATTGATTTCGCTGCATTGATTGGACCAATGCACCAAAACCTTGCTGATTGTGGAGTGAGTTTCTCACCATTTGCACAGGCTTGCAACTGTCATGCATTATTGGCCATCTAAATCCGGATTGGCTTGTGCCCGTGTCGAACATGCATGACTGGTTTCCTTCCCATACATGTTTATCGGAAGTTATTTTTGTCCGTGTCTCTGTCGGATGAAAGCAGCTTTCGTGCGAGTCAAAATTCAACGACAACCAAAAAATGTGAATTCTGTGAATTGGCAGTTTCCATCACCAAGTATACCGACGCTGACAACCAACACACGACTCCACCTTGTTGAGACGTGCACGGTGCCATGGAAGTGGCACTCGTTCGGAACATCGCGCAAATTCTAGGAATCCAACTGCTTTTGATTGGATGAAATTTTCAAACGCGAGACAGGCATCCAGCTCAGGGGCGCCGATCATGGGGGGCGTTGGGGGACGCATCCCCCTCAACAATGATATGGGCTATTTTCTGGGGAGATTGTTGCCCTTACCTCACCCCCCGTAAATATACCTGTTGTTGAAGACCTATTGTCCCCACGATGCCCTCAATTGGCCAATTTTTGTCACTCGGTATTTCGACAATTTTTATGTTGTATTCGTACCAAAATTGCGCATTCTGAGCACCTGTTGAGGTTCCATTTTTCAAAAAAAAAATTTCCCCTTCGGGGAGGGGACACCCCGAACCCCACCCCGGCGTTGCTCTTCGGCCGGAACGACATTGCCCTTTTCTTTGCACATTGCCCCCATGCCCCGAAAAATTGATGCCCTTTTTAGTCTCAATTCCCCCAATCCTGGAGAGCTGTCGGCGCCACTGCCAGCTTCATCAAAGCCGGGAGATGATGGGGCAAGATTGAGACAGTTGTGATAAGGAAGGCCTCCGACACGCACACCAGAGTCATCACATGTTCTGTCAACATGAATTGATTTGTGCTCATGGGCGTTAAAGGTTGACAGTTCCGGTCAATTCATCACAAAAACACAATCAGACCGGCGTTGCAACAAATTCCTGGTTCATGCGAGAACACCGAGGCGTTCGCGACGGTTCAAATCAGAATGAACGCATCATTTCATCCACGGCGCCGATTCGCAACATGTGCATCACCTGGCTGCATGTTTTTTGGGGTTTGTTGGTTTGTAACAAAATAATTGACACCACGGACACCCGCACACGCACAGCGTTAAAAGATCTGCGCAAACCCACACACAAAAATTTGCATGCACATCTGACTCCAACTGACCTGACTCCCTTGGCAAATCTTTTTGGCTGATTCGCTGTGCGCAGGATTTTTGGCTGTGCGTGATCGTCCGTTTTTTTGCACGCGCAGACAACGAACCTTTTTGAAGAAAGCCGAAGGAAAAACACCTCGCCATGACACATGAATTGTGCCGAGGGGCGAGGACTGCGGCATCTGATCCCGAACTCTTGCTGTCTCACACCCGGAAACTCTTCTCTGTTGGCCAAGTGAGACACGATGGAAAAACATTCCTGTTGAAGGTCACTTTCATGGCATTTCTCAAAATCGCGGAGTCAAAACATGCCCTGTGTTGGATTTTCTTGCCGAAACCTGCGATTGACGATTGGGAGAGTGGACAGGCACCAGTTTTGGCATGGTTTTGGGCTGAAAATTGGGGGAATGGGCGGGGCAGGAGACGGATGACAGGAGCTGTTTTGTTTTTCGCCAAAGGCAGTTTTTTTGTTTCAGATCAAGGGAAAAATCCGGCCTCTCTGGCCTTTCATTCCACCTACTAGGTCAAGCCAATCCTGTTTTTCGAAAAATGAACTCCAACAATGATTGCTTTACAATAGCGCCAGATGCGATGCAGAGACACATCATTATTGTGGAGTTGGGGTGGCCGACCAACAAAAAGACTCTGCTGACAGATTGACTCATGCAGGCACACACACGAAGATTCAGATTCACGGCTTGGTCCAACAATTGGTTGTTTGGCAAAACGAAATGGAAGAAAGCGACACAAACCAACGATTTTTTCGAATCGGTGGTTTGGCAAATCGGTGGCATTGTTGGAAGGATGGGGTCGGCGTCGCCCACGACACAGGCAGTTTTTTTGAGTTGGAAGTTGGAGCCAGTTGATTGAAGTGAAAAAGCACGCCGCGTGTGGCCCACACACTGCCGGAGAATTAGGACTTTCATAGATAGGAAGAAATGAAGAAAAATACTATCGTCAGCAAGGAATATACGTGGAAAAGACTAGATAAATTCGGAAATAAAAGTTCAGGTTGGACACTCCTGCGACATCAGGTGGCCAGATGACCTCAGAATTTGCGTGCCCCTTGGGAAAAGCGCATTCCAGTGCGTCGGAAAGTTCGCGGGAAAAAGAAATGAAAATGAGAATTTGAAACGATCAGCGGGGCATTTCGTGCACCCCATTATCTTTCTTCTCTGAGGATTGGGTAACACATACTCAGGTGGAATATTAATTTTAATTTTTCGGGATAAGATTTTGCAAAAGAGTTTCCAGCGTTTAACCTTTATATATACGATCCGCAAGCGAGCTAAAATTTAGCTCCGTAAGAATTTGAGCGAAACTGCTGAACCTCTGATAATTCCCAAACACAAAACGGACGGCTCTCCTTTGAACTCTTTCAATCACTTCAACTTTTGTAACAATATTTTGGATTGGGATTATGGTTTAAACACGCAGAATAGTTCTTGCCACATAAGTCTAAATTTTTATCATGCGTTCAAAATTTTTATCATCGACTAAATTTTAAAATAATTTTTATCTTGCTCTAAATTTGTGCCCCATACATTGCGTTTTAGCAAAGCTTCTGGCTTGAGGCATCGGGATAAATTCCTAAAAGAATTATTGGCGTCTTAGCCGGCAGGAAAAAGACATAAATGGCAAGACCAATCCACGATCTATTGTCACCTGAAAATCGTTATTTTCTTCTGCTCTGTCGTGTTTCCTTTAAGTTCAAAGACCGCTTTGAGACAACATTTCATTGGATGATGCTGATAGGTCGAACCGCAGTTGATCAGTTCACGGTCATTCTCTCTTTTCAGTGTGTATTTTATCGTCGCTATTTACTTACTTTTGTTTTTCATGTGTTTTTGTTTACTTTGTTTGTTCTGCACTCTGCCGCGTTTCCTCCTCCCATCTTGTGTTCACGTTCATCCATTGTTGAATTTTCTGAACACGTCTTCTGCACGGTGCATGGCAGTGTACTTTTTTTCTCGAAAGACCCAAAAATGTGCGTGTTGATCAACACTGGCGATCTTCATCAGCTTTCTGACGCTTCAATCATGTTTTTTCCATGAAGACTCAATCCCGATGGCTTTTTTCTTTCATTTTTTTCAATGTTTTCAATTCACGTTTCATGATGGCGAAATTGGATTGTTGCTCGACGGCAGATAAGTTGATAATAATCGAAAATTGGTCGCTTCATCAATTACGTGATGCTATCCGGATACATTGGATGGATCACATTTCTTTTGATAAAGCCCACGAGTCTGTTCCATGAGTAGAAAAAGACTGGAAGAGTTTCCAGAATTAGAGCCTTTTTTAATGAAATCGCAAAGAAAAGTCGCACAAGGAAGTGACATTTTTTTATTCAATCTTCTGGTTTTCAAAAACACCGACGAAACAAATCCAAAATGTTCACTGATAGATTGATGATTGATCACTGATATGAATAGATTGTGTCAGAGATGGATAGATATGATGCACAGCATATGATAGATATCTATCATCATATCTCGTATCATATCTGTCATCATTTCTTCATATCATGTCCACATCACACATGACATCATATCACGTCATATACCTAAATCAGGATATTCAATCACCTGTGTGATCTTGATTCATCTGATAGATATGATGAATGAATTGATAGATAAATGAACGTATCATGATTACTGATGATCTACTTTTTTCTTATTTGTGTCACTGATTTGTCACGTGGACCGGAATTGTGATTGATAACTGGTGCCTACTCGTTTGTATACCTACCTATGACGAACTGATGACCACTGCAAATGCCAAAAGTTCCCAATTTTTTTCTGTTTCTGTAACCTTGGTAAATGCCTTGGGCTGACAATAGGAAAAGAGGGAGAAAAGGCGATTGTGGGTATTCTCAGAAAAACAATATCTTATGCGATTGTTTTGTGAATTTTTCACAATTCATGTTGATGGCATTTGGTTGTGACAAAATTTAAACAAGTAAGATTTAATCGAAATCGAAACTACCGTAAACAGGGTCCGCAGCAACACAAAGAGAACATCGAGTTCTCAAAGAACTCAGCAAGTTCTCAACTCAAAACAGTTTTAAACAAAAACGCAATCCGGAGTTTTGTCTATAGATATTTTGCGAGTAAACAAAGATTCGAGAGGGACGAGGGCAGATCTATAGATTTCTACGAAAATAACTTTTGCTCCAAACGCGATAGCTGAAACATTTGCTGGAATCGTTCTTGCGGCCAGCAAACCCACTCAATCGTCAGCGTCAGCGCATAGAAAAATTCCGATTAGCCCCCCCAAAAAGGGCATAACACTTTTAAAACAAAGCGAGACAATTTGAATGGGCAGCACAGATTTCCACTTTCGGACTTTTGTTAAGTGCAAAAATGGTATCCCAACACGAATTTCTCCTGGCATATCCCTCTTCTTAGTCAATGACCTTCAAGGTCAAATAACGCCGTTGTCTCTCCTGCATGGATCCAGCCGTTTTGGGAAAAAATCATGACGCAAGAATAACAAAAAGGTTCAATTTGACCTCGCGCAAAATCTGACTGAAATCCACTGGGCAGATCTGATGTAAATTTCCAACGTAAAATAGGCTTTCCTTCAGAAAAAACCGGCGCTCCAAATTCTGGCAAAGGGTTTCAGTGATGTTTTTGTGGTTTCCATCTTTATTTTCCTTTCTATTTTTGTTGTTCGTGAAATAACCTTCGTCTTCTTGACAAAGAAAATGAACTGCTGGTGCGTGTTATGGGAAATGCTGCTATCTCTGTCCGTGAATGTTAAAACCATTTTCACCGCGCCATCCAGGTTACATGCCTTCGCTGAGCATTACTGTGCTGAAACAATTCTGCGGCGCGATCTTCACGACAGTAAACTCCACATTTTTGGACGTTTTTGGACACTCTGTTAAAGATTACTCAATGGCTCAAGCTCATTAACCAGACCTTATAACAGCGCGGTTGGCATTGTTCGATCTTCGATGAGAAAAAAGAAACATTTTGGAACCCCGTCATAAAATTCAAGTGATTTTTAATCGATTCTTCAAAGTGAGATGAATGAAAGATGCAAGCGCTTGATGATGGTCATCGTGGCTCATTGTTTGAAGCTTAGATGATTCGCAGGTCTGCAGCGCAAACAATCAAACCGTTTAGTGCAGGCTGCCCACTGACTGGACAGGAAAAAACCTAAATCTTTTCCGCGCATTCGGCGATGATTGTTATGTGACAATGCATGGGTTCTGCGCACGCATGATCATTCCCAGTTGTTCATTGTTCTTGCTGCGTTCTTAACGGCAAGTACAGGGTGCGCACGTTTGAAAAAAGAGGATTTACTAGTGCTGTTGGCGCACTTTTCATCACACTATTTGCATTTTCAGGAATCGCTCGGTGTGGCGAAGGATGCCGTTTGATAACAAAGCCTGAAATGATTTCAAAATCTTGCTATTGTGACCATGAAGCCGACTTTTTCGTTGCAAAAAATCAAAATTCTAACTCCACCATGCACACTTTTAAAGTGACCACCCTATACTCTAGAACACACGTGGACGAAAGACCGTCTTTACACCACACGTATGGTACTGTGGGTCGTCCTGATAAATTCGGCTGGCTCTTGGCGCTGTTTTTCCGTGAGCGCAGCAAGCTGAAGTTAGCGGTGTGGGAAAAGATATCCCTCGGGAATTTGCAGCAAAAGTACTGTTAATCATCTCGCAAAGCCGGTATTGTTTCTTTTCTGCAATAAAGTTTGATTTTTTGCAACATGCGAAAAAACATAATGGCGCAGGTAACTGCGAGTAATTGCGATTGTCATTCATTCATTCATCGTCGGATGAGCGAAGCAGACAATCAGTGGTCTCTCTCTGATGCTTGCCACGCATAGTCAGCTGCGATGAATGACTTTCCGGCATTTGAAACACTGTAGACGAAAGACAGACCAAGCTGGACTCATGGCTCGAAAAAAAACCAGTTCAACAAAATTCAGGCTGGCTGCACCGACGCACAACTGATGTCAGTAAAAGACGCAGCCTCAAGTCGCGAAAATGTTAGTTCTCTATGTAAAAATGTGTGGTTTTTGGGAAATGATACCTTTCCGCGGCCTCTGTGTGAATTTTTAGGCACCAATAGTGCGGCGGAATTATGTATTGTATACCTACTCACACGTGTTTTTCCCTTTAACTGTTGCCTCCGAAAAGTTTTTTCTTTCTTTTTATTCGTATGCAGGCAGTAGAAATTAAAGCGTCAGATCGCAACAGGGCTTTCTGCGGGTATCAGATTTTGACCTGCTTGTTAAGGAGGATCTTTAATTTCTGCAGCGTGGATTTTTTACTTCAATTCAATTCTTTATTCGTCGGAGTTGCCTCCTATTGAATATAGTACACACATTTACATCAAAAAGGATTAGGCACAAAAAGCAAAGGGCAAAATTAATACAATTAAAACTACGAAAAACTTACAAACTTACTTCAGTGCATTAATTCCGCCGCAACTATTATGCTCGTACGTACAAAGTTGCGAATGGTGCATCAAAAAATGGAGGAATTCGGTCGAAGAGAGAGTTTTGATATTTCGTTAAAACTCAAGTGTTTCGCCGGAATCCAAAGGCCGGACGCAGTGCAGGCAGGAGCCAGACGACAGGAGCCACAATTTGCATGAAATGGTGCAAATGGGAGAAGTTTGAACCGCTGAACCTTAGGGTCTTCCCGATATCAGAAACGCGATCTTGGTGGAATTTTTGAAGAAAAAAAACATTGCATGCCTTTCTCAAATGTTGGAAATATGCCCTTTTCCAGGACATGAACCGGCTGTCCCTTTGCCTGCTTGCGCGCCTCGTGTGCGGCAGTTTCTGAAAGATTTTTCGCCCAATTCTGCCAGAGCATCTCTGTATGGGTCAGTACGATGCATTCGCAGAAGATCACTTCAAAATCGTCAATGGAGGTAAAGCTCGTGATATCATTTTTCCTCTGTGGTTTCTGTTTGCGCTTGAAAGTCTCCAAGCGGTGCCATGCACAGCTGGACAGGCAAAAAGTGTGCTCATGCGACAACACGAGATTCTCTGACACGCTTCACCGAATTTGCAGAAGTTTGTCGTTCATTTTGCGAATGTGCAAAAATGATTGACCGACGGACAGTTGAGGCTGAGGCCTTCTGCGATGTTTTATTTTTATAAAAACGATAGGAGATCGGTGTGGGCGCATTTTTGCAAAGAAAATGAGACATATTGTTGATCGACACCTGCCCGTTGTTGATGTCCTCTTTTCAGAATTATTATTGAGCAACATACACGAGCATCTGCACAACTTTTGAATTGGGCAGCTTCACAAAGGCTTAACGGCCACAAATCAGGCAGTAGCGCAGCACATCAGCATTCCGCAAAGTTGACCAACAGACAGAGAGAAAACCGCAATCCATAGGTTGCCATCAAATTTTTGTCAATGCACAGGGCGTCCCGTTAAGGTTGCATCTTCGAGTACAGGTACTCTCGGTCGGAAAAGGAAGTGATGCATTTGGAACGCTTTCTCTTTCCAACATCTGCTGTCGAACTGAAGGGGCAAATGAGCCGCTTTTGACAATTTGATTTTTCTTGCTTTTGGCTGCCCACATTTCAATTTTTTCAGTTGTTTCGGGAAGTTCTTCGGGAGATTATTTTTTGAAGAGGTTAAAACATAATTCTGCGTGTTTAGGATAGAATTTACTCAGTGCCCGATTTTAGAAAAAATATCTGGGGTAAATACCCATTTTTAACCCATATTTAAAAAGCCTCAACTTTAGGAATAAATAGCCACATTTATGTTGAAATGCCTTGTTTTTTGTGGGAAATTTTTTTAACTATGGGGCGTAAATACCCAATAGCACCCCCTGCAAATCACGCCCTGCATATACCAAAATTTATGTTGCTTTTTCAATGTTGTTTGCCTGTGTTTTGGATCCGAGTCCCCTCGCGATTCAGCTAGCGGACGAAACAAAAATCAATCTGTAATTTTTCTTTACAATCACACCTGAAGCTGAAAACGCTATATCGTCGTGGAGCACCTTGTGTGTTATCCAGTTTGTAAGGATTGTCACGGTTCTGCAAAGTATGAATGAACTGTAGTCTATATACGAATATTGGTTTTTCTTCACGATATAAGTATGTCAAATCGCCAAATCCTGAAACGTTCACCGCCATGGCGTTTGTCGGCGTCTTTCCGTCGATAATGCAATTGTCTTATTCTGTCCTATGTTTGTGTCTGGATGAGTTCCTATCATAAATTTTTTGCCGCTTTTTATTTCCTTTGAAAAAAATTAGATGCATTAAGGGATTATTTTATATCAGACCATATGCGTGTTATTTTTGGTATTTTCTCATTAAGCGCTTTATTTCAGCAGTGTATAACCTATACTTTTTAGCTCCCAGAGGGAATATCGCGGAAAGTCAGAAAACGAAAACAAGTTTGCCTGAACCTTTTCGACAAGAAATAGCAACGATTTATACCTGCAACGGCGGGACCGAGATTTTCTGGGTGACACCAGTCACCCTGCATGTGTCGGGCAAATGTCGATTGTTGCATATGGAAATCTGCGAAATTAGATGAGGCGCATCCGAGATGCTCAGGAGAAAAGCGCTGCGCATGGGATGGGGCATCGACAAATCCAAAAGGGAAAGCATTTTCGCTTTTTGCCCCTTCAGTGCGAATCGGGTATGCAACACACGCGACTTTCTTGTGTTTAGCCCCTGTCTTGCAGCTCCAATCAAAAAAATAGATGGAGATTTTCAATTTGAATTCAATCGTTGCCCAAAGGACCGAAAGGGCTTTTCATGTTTTTTTTTTTTCATTTTTATCGGCACCACTTTGAAACAAATGATCACATGTGGATGTGACGAAAAATCATTCTTATTTTGCAAAAGAGATTTTCAGTTTAATTTGAGCTATCCGAACCTGAACACCTTAACCGTTCTCACCTCTGCTCTTCCCTTTTCTTCGCTTAAGCAATTTTCCGTACCATTTCCGGATCATTATTCAGTCATGCGTTAACAAAACAGCAATCCACTATGCTTGGTTAAAAATGAAGTTTGTTGTTGAGCAAATGAAAGTTATCAGATGTCCATTTTTGCTGAATTTCTGCGAATAATCCTCTCCGAAATTTTGCCCAAATTTTCGGAATCTTTATAATTATTGCAGAACCCATGAAAACGGTGCTTGCTGACGTCTTCACATTTTAATATCTGCATACCATTTTTCTAATTCCCGTTTAAAGCTCTTCAAAAATATTTTTCTCTGATGCTTGTCGATGGCAGCTGTTTGCTTCGTGTCTACCAGGACAGCTAAGAAATGAGTATGATTATGGAAATGCTCCTAGACCAACAACAGCGAGACTAAAAATGACACTGCCAATGTGTTATTTTGCACTCCTGATGGACAGATGACGGTGATGGAAGTGTCATGTGATCGTTTGACTAGGACCATGAGTATCGTGGCCAAGTCATGCGTGTGTGCTACAACGACTCTGATGTTAATTTCGTTCCTGCAAGCGGTCCAGTGCAGTGCATCAAACTCGCGGCCGGGATCGGGTGCTTACCAGCCGTTCAGATTCGGTGCCAGCAGTCCTAAGCGGGCATCCGCCGCTGGGCCTGATCTCACCTCGACCCAAAATGTCCCTTTGTCTCCCAGCGCAGGAACAGGACACGGCAACCAGCTCTGTCGACAGGAGGAGACAACGTTTGAACTGGTGACCGGATATGTGTATTCGTCTCCGGCTGACATCCTGGACACAACTCCAGGGACTTTAATTCTTGGCGACTGCCTTGCCGCTTGCAAGAATAGCTCGTCGTGCAGGTCACTGAATTATGAGACAGGACTCTGTGTTCTGTTCATTTCCAGCGCCGATGAAAATCCAGGTTAGTTCATTTTGGGCAGCCTCGTTGATAACTCGTAACTTGATTACAATTTAGCCAACGTGTGCTTTTGAATCCACTCAGTGGTGAATCCAGCGGGGGCAGAGGGGGCGACCCATATATCTCCCCCTCGTTGGCCAAAAATTTGATCTTTGCAAAATTTTCAGGGAAATCCCTCAATTTTGCACCCGAAAACCCCCAAACCTCAACAGTTCTCAGCCCATTGGCGGAATTCATCATTCATCCTCCGATCCCCTGACAAAGGGCTTAATCCTGCTGGGACTCTGTGCAATGCCCCGCTCTCCCCCTTCGCGGGACTCTAGATTCGCCACTGGTAGCTACCACTCTCATTTGACAATACAAACTGAGAATGCTCCACACTACTCCATTCAAATTGCAGCGAGACTTTGATTTCTGTGACGTATTGGCAGTTTTTAACCGTTTTTCTATTGTTGATTTCAACAAGATTTTGGGTTCCCCCAAAAGCATGCTGGAGCGCATCATGATATGGCCAAACCATGGATCCAGCAAATCATGAATTTCGTACATTACCTTCTCATTTTCCGAAACTGCATGCGGTGAGTTTTTTCTGAGGAGCAGGTATTGTAAATTGACTTGTGTCATCTTGTCGATGCAGTAGCAGAACGGCCATATGGACCACGTGGTGAGCAGCCTGATTGTCTTTGCCCTGTTACAGAGTTAAGAGCAGCGCGACCCGACGCTTCGTCCTGCTTCGACCATGCCAAAAGACCAACACAGCTGCAAAATGCACTTTGATGTTGTTTCTCCGAACATCGTTTTTTTTTTTAGAAAATCTTGTTGCTGCAGTTGAAAAGCCTTGTTACAAATTCTTGCAGAGTTGAAGGCCGCTTGGACAAAAGTGTGGCTTTCTTTGGATCTCCTTGACAGTTGCTTCCCCTCCTGAAGGATCTTGTCATCATCCGAATTTCCCCGATTGTAAAAATGCTTTACTTTTAGTTGGGTACCTGCGATGTCGAATCACATTTTATTGACACAATCATAGTTTTGGGAAAAAGTCTGTTGGAAAATTGTTTCTGTGGGACAACACTTGTACCAAACACGAAAAGCAAGTTACATAAAAAAGAAGTGTATAGAAGTGGCGTGGTGTTGCATCGGCCCACAACGTGACTGCGCTCCTTTAATGTCTGTATACTGGCGGCGGAAAAAGATTACCCATACATGTGAAAAATTCCCATTCTTGAGATTTTACCAAAAACTCCATGCTGTAGAAATAAAAGATCCTCTTTCATCACTTATGTCAAAATCTGACACCTCTAGAAAGCTCCGTTGCAATTTGGCGCTTTAATTTCTACCAAATGCATAAGAGTAAAAAGAAAGAAAGAAAAGTTTCTGGGGCAACAGTTAGATGGGAAAACATATGTATGAGTAATCTTTTTCCGCCGCCACTATACACCGCACAGCATGACATTTGACCGACTGAGATGAAAGATGATGGGCATGCGCAATGCAGTGTGTCAAAGAGTCATGGGCCGTGGGGCTTGGGAAGTTTCTGACACGCCATTATGTTTGACAATTTATTTTAATTAAAAGTTGACCAGAAATCATTCTTGGAATTTATTTTTTCATCCTTTGCATGGTACTGTTGCTCCCTTGGATGGTGCAAGGCCTCCTTTGGTTTAAAATGCTCGTCGGCGCTCTGCCACCGTGGGTATGTGGTGCAAAGATATTTCTTTCGTAAAAATCGCAGCTCAGATCAAGAATAAACTTTTTGCCTCTCCGTCCCTCTCGATTCGACCGAATACCCTGGCCCAGTAGGTATGACAAAACCTTTCATTTCTACCGTGTTACGTTCCAACTAAATAATTTACGCACTGCAGCAAGACGAGATCACAAGATTGAAGTGTTCAAGAGTTTCGATTTGTTCACACAGCCACGGCCCATGTTAAAAGTTTTGTTTTTCACTGTAGGCACTAACCCTGAAATTTTATTAAGCAAGCCTACTCAAAAAGAATAAAAATTAATTTTAATTCGTGACACGCGGATGATCGTTACCTTTTTTCATTGGCCCACTGTGTCTGTGCGATTGTTTTTGTGCTGTCCAAAAATCCTCGCTCTTCGTGAGAGGACAATGAATTCAACCCGCACATTCTTGGCGTCGGAATCAGCTTATTCGGACGAGTGTGTAAAATGTTAGAACCACGCAAATGCCACAACAACGTGGCATGTTTTGTCAATCAAAGTCCGAGATTAGCCTACAGCAGGTCTGGCTTCCGCGTTCCAGGAGCAGGATTTAAACTCGCCTGCGTTTTTTATGACTGGGTTTCTTGGTTTTGTCTTGTCATCTTCAGGGGGTTCGACCATCCTTTTTGAGCCGACAAAAGTCCGACTGCGCGCTTGCCAAGAGCACATTGTGCTGACGAGACAATTGAATTTCGTCTGATGGAATTCCAATTCTGCAAACGCAATCCTCCTCCATTGATGCCATTGTTCTTCGCACAGTCAACCTGGAGCCCCGTAACCTGGATTTGAAGTTAACCTGAGCCAAGCATACCTACTCGCAAACTATGAATCAAATGAGGAAAAAAATAATTTCCTCTGGCAACATGGCCACAGCCGCCCATGACATGAATATACCTGGTAACCTGTGTAATTGTGGCCGACTTGGCACATTTTGCCTTATAGCCCTCAGCTCTGTAGTCAAATTCGGAAACGTGAATATCAAGATCTCAAATGTGGCAACATACGCCAAAGAAGGTCAAGACGTGAATAAGAATGCAGAAGTGGTTTTTTCTTTTTGTAGCACACGTATAGCCAATAAGGTGCGATTTTGCCGTTATTGGTATGAATTCCTGTTGGTAAATTAGTGATGGTTCAGGTAGCCGCAAGCAAATCGTGCAAAACGATCGTGGATCAGTATTGATCCGAAATGTTTGGTCATTTTCTTCAAACCTGAAACTATTTACACACAGGGCAGGTACCTATATTCCAAAAGTCTTTGACCACATCAAGAATGAAAATTTGCTCTTTTTATCATGGTTTGTGATCTGAAACTCTTTCCAGCTCTAAACACGGACGTGGAATCGAAACTGCATGTGCAAATACAGGGTATTTATGACTCTGGCCATAGCGAATATTTAAATTTGTTTTTGCCATTTATTGTGTGAAAATTTTTCTTGCTCTGTCCGCGGACGTCACCACTTTTTCACACAATTTCCGATTAAGGACTTGACATCCGTGGTTAGATCTGGAAAAGATTTACAAAAATTTGATAAAAACAGCAAACTTACATTTTTCCTATGGTCAAAGACTTTCGGGCAATCCTGAACCAACACAGGTTGAACAGGAACAAGAGCAAGTAACAGCGGAAAAACGTGGGTGTTCTATCTATGCGCTAAAGAAACGATAAAACACAAACAATGGTGGTGCTGCGAAAGTGCACAAAATATTGAACTATGAAGTTTTTTCCTTCTCAGTCCACCACGGAAAGAAAAATCATTAAATCAGGGTTTTAATGTGCTTATCAGATACCTAATCTCGACGTGCTTTGTGAAAATTAAAGTGACTTCATTCTGCCCTCGGCAGAAAACCTAGAAACTTGGGTTCTTTGAGAAATCAAAGGCATAAAGAAGTGCTATTTTGGGTAATTATCAAGTAATATCAATGTGATTTGAGAATTGAAAGACAATTTTTTTCTTCCTGCAATCTCGCATCATGACTTGTCTTGTCACCATGACCGAGTGGTTAAAGCGACCGACTCGCAATCCAAAGATCCGGATGACCCGGAGTTCAAGTCCTGCTTTCGGGATTATCTTTGAACAACTGTGAAAGATAATCCCGAATAAAAATCACATAACCTTCCAGTCGCCTCAGATAATTTTTCTTTCAAGTGCTGCCGATCAGCCGATGTTCTTATCATGAGCATTTTCATAGTCCCTCCGAGTGAGATTCTTTTTAAAGAATGTCATTTAAGGTTCTTAGCAAGGACTTCTGATATAGGTATAGGCGTGCCCACCTCTTCTATCCCTGTCCCTTCCTCAATTGGTGAAGAATGAGGGTCAGTGCTCGATAACTATTCCATATTTGAACCTCTCATCCTTCTCCCAACCAAAGTTGCAGCCGTCGATGCGAAAAATGGCAGACGAACTATTTTGCCGAACAGGATACCCGTCAGAAAAAGCTGCTCTGGTCTCGAAAGGTCACGGGCGAATGAAAAACAAATCTTGGAAAAAGACACACCATGCATGCCCTTTATAGGAATTACAATCTCGCCCATAAACGGCCCTGATTCCGCTTCGAAAGCACTCACTCTACCACCGCATCCCCGCATCCACCGCATCCGGGAGGCAAGAATCAGGAATGTCCAAATTATCTTTTACAATTTTGGGTAGTTTTTCCAGTGGAAGACAAGTTCGTATATTTTTATCCCCATCGCCATCTGTTACGCTAAATTAAAAAAAAAATCAGGGAAAAACGACGTAGTTTTATTTTTGCGGTGCGCGTCACCTTTTAGGTACCTACTGCAAAAATATACCACCACGGAAAACTTAGGATAGGTTTAGGGTTAGGTTACGTTTAATTAGGTTGAGTTAGGTTGGGGCAGGTTAGGTCAGGTCAGGTCAGGTTATGCCAGGCCTGGTTTGGTTGGTTGGCATGTTGATTTGGTTTGACTTGACTTGGTTGACTTGACATGTCAACATGTTGGCGTGTTGACATGTTGACTTGGAAGTCATGAAGAAAAAAAGTTGAATGAAAGTTAAAAACCCAACCAAACTTATCCTAACAAAACCTCCCTACCCTTACATAACTTAACCGCAGCACAGTCTAACCGAAGAAATGAAAAGTAAAATAAAGAAAAGAAAAGAAGGGATAATTTGGGACATTCCTGATGGCTTCCCGGGACGCGGTGGATGTGGGGGATGCGGTGGTAGTGATTGCTTTCGAAATGTTCACCCCGGCACTGATGACCAAAAATTTTGAAAAACCGTCCACGATTATCCGAAGTCAGTGAACAAAGTGCTCGGATATATTAGGCCTGATCGGATATGTGTCCATACACGGCAAGAGAACTGAAAGTCCTATATTCCATGGCTTTTTCGAAATTATCAGTTTGATCAGTCCGGAAAACAAACAAAATAACATGGCGTTCCGTCTTCCGTGATCGGAAACAGATTGGGACACGGCGGAATTCGAAATATTTCCGGAAATGGATTTCAGTTGCTGTTCCTGCTTCGAATTTCCTCTGGCCTTTGTGGAGTTCATGGGTTCGCACATTTTCTCGTCGGTGGGAATTTGCAACTGCGCTGGCGTTTTCGTGAGCGGAGAACATTTCGATCGTCTGCGGCTGCGCGCATCACACGCACGCATTACATAACATCATGCTCATTCCACATCGGCTTCACTTGTTGCGATAACAACTTATCAATGGACCAGCAATGGTTGGTTTCATAATAATAGCTATCATTATGGCCAATTTTGGGACCTTCTTTTTCCTCAATCTATCTATTTATGCTGGTCTTCTTCAGTTCAGCGCAATGAAACATCGGAGAAATCCAAAATCCAATTTGTCAGCGAAGAAAGGATAAGAAGCGCATCAGGTGAGATGAGGATGTCTGCATCACAGACAGACATAAGAAAAAAGTCAAAGAATACAGATCCGGGGGTTCGCAGAAATGTTCCTTCGCTTTTTGGGTGAACACATGTGCAGCCGTGCAGGGTGTTCAGTAAAGAGACACTTTGTTCGCTGCCCGACACTCTCTTCCAGTGGAAAATATTGGAAAATTATGGGAACCTCAACTGGGAAAAAATTCCTTTTTATGTGTTGAAATATGAGAAAGGTATTTTTGTGTGGAATGTTTTTCAACTGGAGAGGTTGAAACTTTCCACTGAAACTACTTATTCGAACAAGATCCACTTTGAATCAATGAAACATGGCAGTAATTATTCATAAAACATAATGTGAGGTAACAAGCAGCAGCACGCATGAAACTGCAACAATCCCTGTATAGAAATCGGATTGACCCTATTTCCTTTTGAGTTTCCTTATTGTCGGTGTTCGAATAGTCTTAGCCGACCCTGTAAAAAGAAGCGTCAAAAGAAATCGAAAACGCCAAAAAAGTATACCTACGCCGACATCACAATAACAAGCGCAAATGCTTTCGTAGAGGTCAGCGATAGTCAATAAGTTTTATTTTTACCAACTTTCTCGATTATACGTATCTGAATATGGACGCCGTGCTGCTGGAGTCTCTAAAAGAAAGCCCATGCCGATCCTCAATGAAAAAAACAGGAATCTCGGGTTCGAAGGAAGGTGAAAAAGTCGCACAATTTGGCCTATTTGAGAGTGTTTACAAAACAGGGCATGACCCTCAATTTCTGTATTTTTCAGAAATTTGAGGCCGCGAACGAAATTTACTTATAACGCAAGCGTTGCAATTAAATTTATCAAAGTTTCGAAATTTGTCCTGCTGCCATCGATAGGTCAAGAGGTCAAGCCGGATGTTTTCGGATTCAAAGGTCACAGCTCAGCTTGACGCAGCGTTCATAATTCACCGAATCTCTTTCATAATCCTCGTCAATAGTTTGCAGGATAACCTTTTCCTATCTTGCCTGCGAAGTTATATCGTGCCTATACATAGAGACTTCTCATTTGGGTCCAAATGAACCGTCATTCTTTTTGTGGGGACACTGCAGCAAAGTCACAAAGACTGAGGGAGCACATTGAAGAAACCTCATCTCTGCAAGATTTGCAAATAGATAATTTTTTACGATTTGCAGAATTTTAACGGCACACCGTGCAAATTAGGTTGTAGATCGTAGAGGTCAGGGCTTTGCGCATGACGGTGGTGTATGCATGCAACATTATTCACAAAATAATAGTTAAGCCATTCCTGCAATCATTTACAAGGGGCAGCTCTACGAGTTGGTAATTTACATGCATGTCAATTGCAAAACAAGTCATCCGAGTTCTCCCTCACGTCCGTCGCATCGCAATAATTTTCCCACACTTTGCCCTTCACCTGCAACAAAGTTCACATTGCAATCGTCAATTCGCGTGAATGTCGTGTGATAACAGGCATCGGCTATTGTTTTTGCCAATTAGTTGCATGTTTCATGTTTTTGTCTCTTTCGGTAGCAAACAATGAAGATGAGACCTTTCTTATGATTTTTTGTGCGCTGAAAACAGAATTAGATAAATAAAAAGAGAATGTTCGACCAATGTTCTGAACAATTATTTTCAAGCGTTAACTCTGTCAAACGAGATTTCCCCATTCAGAGCAAGTATGCCATGAGAATCATATATCATTTTGAACTTGGTGGAAACATGGATCGCTACTCACACCGTCTTTCTTGATTTCACAAAAGCATTTGATCTCGACCGGCACGATAAACTCATCGCCAAAAGTGCAGGGCCCAGACTTCCCTCTATATAGTTCATCCTCCGCCATTGTCAACTTTCTTGGAATCCAAAAGATCCAAATGGTGCAAGTCCAACCAGCCACTTGGCCGCTTCTGCTGAGTCGTTCGTCACCTCTGGTGTTCCCCAGAGTAGTGTATTGGGCCCACTCTTATTCTTAATTGATATCACGACATTTTCTCTCCGCATAACTTTGGCATCCGCCGATTTTCAGAAGACGTCATCCTTTTTTTTTCACAATCACATCTCCTGCAAACTCGGAGCTGATTCAGTCTGATCTCGACCGGATTTTCGCATCGTGCGATGCCTGAATAGATACTTCCGAATTGAACCGAATTGAAAATGTTTCCCTTTTTTCGTGGGTTCTTGATTTCGTCTTGATTTCAAGCGATCTGCAGCGGAAGGATCACATCAATTATTATTACACTCATGTAAAAGCTCGCAAAGCCCTTTGTTTCACATCAAAAATAGTCGTTTCGGTTGAGCCAAGCGTAAAGCATTACCTTGCGGAGCGGCGGCGAAAGTGTTTTCGGTCAATTCGCATTGAGGGAACTTGACAGCTGCTGAGTGATATTGTTACACATTCCAACAATTTCTTTCCACCAACGAACTATTCCATTGCTTAATCATGCGCAGAACATATTGCGGTCTTGCACTCACTGCTCCGGTTTGCAGCACCAACCGATTTTTTTGTTAATTCTTCCCCCACACTTTTGGCGATTGTATTCGCTTGCCTCTGCCCCACAATTTTGCGAGCAAAAGCATCCGAATAGGTGTTGCGCCTTAAAACAACTCTTGTGACATCTATCATGTCTTTTTTTGCTCCTCACCAATTTATTTTTTACCGTTTTTTATAATGTGACAAAAATTTTGGCTCAGAATTTGTGTGGACAGAACAATATTTTTTGTCTTTCACTTTCCAGGTGCCCTGACAGAATCTCAATTCCCAGTCTTCACTCTCTACGCTCAAAAGATGTGCCTGAGAAACAGAGCAACTTCCTGTTTGAAGCGTGATTGGTCATTTGAGAGGATACGGCATCAGGAACTGAGGGGATTCAGTAGACGGAGAAGAAGGGTCACCGACAGGAAAGCCTGCATGGAGATATGTATGCAGGAGCGGGATTTCATTTGCAGGTAATAAGATTTGTAATCTTACCAAGAGAATCCAATTTATCAACAGACTATAAAGAAACTTTGTTCTGAATTGAACACTCACAAAAGCAAATATTAGGCATTACCTCACTCACTGCAACACCTCACACAACACAACACCTACTTGGAGAAAGGTGCTTTTCTCACCAAAACGGTATACGTCAGTGATAGATCCAAGTCTCCGTGAAGGGGGTGGTGCGCTCTTGGTGTGCCGCCATGGCACCGGGGTCTCTGAACTGAACGGAACTGGCAATTTTGGTCGGAATCAGGTCGGAACTCGATGGGCTCGGAATGGAATCCGATCATCGTTCGGGATCGGTGCCGACTGCGACAGGAATGGGAAATTTCGCCGGAGTCGGCTCCTACCAGAACCGTTCTCTGGGCTTTAGAGTCAGAGACTTGACAGAAGGGGCCGATCAGAAGCGATCGAGGGCAAGGGGCCGGTCAGAAGCGATAAAAATTATTTGGGCAGTATCTGGGGTTCCTTTTTCCTTGCGCAAAAGAGGAGTTCACAAATCAAAAGTTAAAGTAGTTCACAAATCGTGCTGATGAAAATGCACCAAAAACTGTGATTTTCGTGAGGAGGAGGAGGCCCCTTCCCCCTGAGGGTCTATCCGCCCGTGGTTACAATTTCGGGATGCCATGTCAAGAACATGCATGTATAGTTATGGAGGCTCATCAAACACCATGTTCAGGTAATCACATTCCAAAATCACATTCGGGTCAAACACGTAAAAACGAGAAATGTATTTGCATTGCGTGAATATATGCAAGCAACGAAAAGAAAAGAAAAATTGTTTTCGAAAACTTTTTCCAATCACAGAGGAAAGAGAAACATCGAGCTTGTGTGATGGGGAGTTATGGGTATGGCTTGGGTATGCCATATGAATAAAGACAAGACATATGGCCATAAGAATAAAGACAATATGTATCTTTATTCATATGGTATGGCTATGGTTGTTGAATGACAAAATGCAACCGATCGACCTCGAAATTTGTACCATTTTTGTTCGTTCATGTGCCGCGTGCCTCAAAAACAAGAACAAACGCATCACAATACCTGTTTTGTAACTGTATACCTGTATAAAATGCACATTTTTGTCCGAGAATTCGAGGAACAAAATGGACGTCAGATGAAGACCAGTTCTGCTTCAGGTAAATTATGAGTTCGTTCAGGAGCAGAGTAGAGCAAAACTGCATCATAAATTAAATGGAAACCTGAGTTGTTATCAGCAAGTATCTCGCAAGCACAGGTTGCTTGCGAACCTATACCGAACTGACCAATCAAGAATTTTCGAGTAAATATGCGCGCACAGGGTGTCGTATAAATCACCTGAGAGACATACGGTACTGCTGAACGTTCACCGTTCAGGTGTCCCCACTTTTTGACGCCGACACACTGCTGATGCGGGATTCATGCACCCCCAATACAGGCCTAGATATCCTACAGGTACGCCAATTTTGCAAAAGCAGGAATTCGAATGACTTCAGACTTCAAGGAATGCGTTAGTCTTGCGCTTGATTTTTGAAGGTTGGGGTGGAAAGTCGCCTGCATTTTTGGTTGCAAAAAATGTTACCACAGAACATTGAAAGCAAAAAGCAAAAAATAAAAATAAAAACATTTTTTTCGGCAAGCTGGCGGCGGAATTAATGATCTCATACAGGAAAAAATGCGACTGTTTTAGCAAAAAATCTATGCTGCAGACATTAAAGACCCTCTTTGACAAAGGAGGTTAAAATCTGACACCTGTGAGAACTTTCTTGCATTTAATTTCTACCGCCTGCATAAGAGCAAAAAGAAAGAAAATGTTTCGGAGTAGCAAATGGGAAAAGGAAATGAAATTCCGCCGATACTTTGCACGTGCCGTTTGTGATTTCTTCGGCTGAAAGAAACGGCTGGAAACCATGAAACTTCTTATATGACACCCTGTCAGAGACACAAACTTTTGTTACACGGCATAATCGGTACCGGACATCGGTCGCACCGCGCACTCCGTTTCTGGCGAATAACCATTTCAAATGGTTGAAACGCCGTTTCAACCATTTGAAGTGGTCATTCGGTTCGGGTAAACACAAAAAATGCTGCAAGCAGTCTGCGGGAAGTTGCCACCACTGACACAATTTTTGGAAATGTAAACTCATGCATCTTCAAATTGAAGTTTTCGTGATCTTTCCGTTCAATTCTGTTGTTGATTTTACAAATGGGGCAATGTTCCTTGACTCGTTTCCGACGATCAGTTAAATTTATGAGGCTTCGAACTGCGTCGTATTGATTTTAGGAATAAAGAATAAAGAGCACACAAATGGCCACCATAGACCAAAGATCTCAGTGTCTTCTATGACAGGAATTTCCGATGCTCTAGTATGTCGGTCGAACTTCAGTGTGTCATGCACTAAAAAGTCATTCTGTGACAATTTCCGGCGTGTGAAAGGAAAAAGGATTGCATTCAGCCTGTTTTAGAAGCCACAGACGGGCCAGAGACGGTCCTGTCATGGCATGGCCGCCTACCCCAGAAATTAAATAAATTTTGAAATTTTGGGTTCATCTTGGGCGCAGAATTGCGGTTTTTGTAAAATATTGGCCCCGGCAAGTGGAGACGGTCGGCCCCCCC